>PQFF01000283.1:434307-502748 GCA_003547095.1 Diversispora epigaea | reverse complement strand
AAAAAAAAAAAAAAAAAAAAAAAAAAAGTGTTGAATACCATCAATAAAAGGCAAATATAAAACGAGTAAAATTTTTGAAGTTATATAATATTTAAATGCTAACATAAATGTGTTGCAAAAGTTGTCGGAACTGACGAACTAGTTGGTGGTATAATTTTGAGTGCTTGGGATAATTATTTTGGGGAATTTGGTGGCTATTTTTAAAAAAATTAGTTTTACTGTATAGAAGTTTTAAAAAAGTTTAAAATTTAACGGCTTTCATAAATTTTTGAAACTAGAAATGATTTATAATTAATTATTTATTATCATAAAAACAAATAATAATGAATAAATAAAATAAAAGTAACAATTATTAAAAATATACCATCTCCAAATTCTTTGTGAGATATAATGCAAATAACTAATAATCAAATAATTAGGTGGTTTGGACGGAATATGGTTTCGAGCATGAATTCAAGTATTTCTTCTATGACACTTCGATGATCCGAAAATGTATATTGTTGAAGTATTATACTTTGTTTTCTTTCAGATAATTCTTTTATTAGTGACCATGATTTGTTTCTGTCTAAGAATTAAAAAAAATAGTATTATTATTACTAATTCTCATTAACTAAATACTTACAGTGTTGTTCAGCGAGGTATCACAACCTTCAGAACTTTATTCAAATGTATAGTGTAAAGTTTTTTGGTATAAAGGTAAGATTAGTAAGATGTATAATATAAATGCTAATAACTGCTAATAACACAGAGATTATATTAAAAATGAAAATTACATGTTCATTCTTAAATGATTGCAAATGCAATTCAAATAGAGAGTTGCAACATTTCAATAGTAAACAGTTAAATTTTCTGTGCAAATAATCTTGTGACAGGATTATTGGATTACTGGTACTGGTATAAGGTGGAAATATCATTTCATTTGCTATATTTAATTAGAAATTAAAATATAATAAATTTAATAAATGTAAAGAAATAATAAGAATAATAATCAATGAAATAACAAATAATAATAAAATAATAAATGATAAATAAATAAGTAAAAAAATAAATAAAATAATAATAATAATAAATGAAAACTTACTAAAAGCTCCAGCTTGAATAAATTTTGTTCTAATAAGATTGTTGAAACAAAATAAGTCTATCAAATTTTGAATGTAATTTAGTTGATATTGAGGTGACTATACATGTTTCCAAAATTGATTTTGGATTTTTGAGGTATTTCGTCTTTTTGAAATTTGTGCAGAATCTATTCTATATATGAAAGTAAAAAAAGTACCTAGTTATACGTATTTTTAATCAAGAAATTTATCTGGGTGGTCAAAAAATTTCAGGTTTTAAGTAAAATAATTTCATCTTCTATAAAAAACTATTTCAACTTTTTTTTTCAAAATTGCAATTTTAGGATCCCAAAATAATTTATCATGCAAGTATAGAAGTGACACAAAAGTAACAAATGTCATGAAGATTAAATATTCTTGTGCATCATCTTTCATCTTGGATGAATAATGTGTTTATAGATAATGGAAGATGAAGGTAAACAATAGAAAAGTTATAAAATAAGCTGCAGTTGGAGAAAAGAACAAGAGATTCCCTCTCGCAAAAACATTCTCTTTATTCATAAATACTTAAAAATTTAATAAATAATTTCTTAATAATTTTTAATAACAATAAATAGTTTTGAAATAATTCATAATAATTAATCTTATAACAAAAAAAAAATATTATTATTATATTAATCTAATAGTTCTGAAAATACTTTTCTTTTATGGTAAATAATTTTTGTAATAATTAATTCAAATAATAAATAATTTTCTCTATAATAGCTAATTCTAATAATAAATAACTTCATAGTGATNGTAAAATAATTTCATCTTCTATAAAAAACTATTTCAACTTTTTTTTTCAAAATTGCAATTTTAGGATCCCAAAATAATTTATCATGCAAGTATAGAAGTGACACAAAAGTAACAAATGTCATGAAGATTAAATATTCTTGTGCATCATCTTTCATCTTGGATGAATAATGTGTTTATAGATAATGGAAGATGAAGGTAAACAATAGAAAAGTTATAAAATAAGCTGCAGTTGGAGAAAAGAACAAGAGATTCCCTCTCGCAAAAACATTCTCTTTATTCATAAATACTTAAAAATTTAATAAATAATTTCTTAATAATTTTTAATAACAATAAATAGTTTTGAAATAATTCATAATAATTAATCTTATAACAAAAAAAAAATATTATTATTATATTAATCTAATAGTTCTGAAAATACTTTTCTTTTATGGTAAATAATTTTTGTAATAATTAATTCAAATAATAAATAATTTTCTCTATAATAGCTAATTCTAATAATAAATAACTTCATAGTGATCCAATAATTTTAAAAATACTTTTGTAATAAAATAAACTTTTGCATAGCAATAGGGATAAGATACACCAAAGTAGTAATATATTTCTATTGTTATACTTTAAGATAAACCCTTATAATATTCTTAAAGTTACTTTAAAAAGTCCATCAAGTTTCAGTAGTGTACAAAGTAGTTAGTAAAGATACTTTTACTCCACTTACTCATTGTACCTTCAGATATCACACGTAATTGTATTGTTAGTGATTGTTAGTAAGCAAGTTTAGATCGACTGCCTGTTTCGTGATATTGCGCACAAGAAAAAGTGTGTTAGTAGTATATTGAATTATTCGCAGACCGCGACAATATGATCATTAAAAATGGATTGCTATTGAGTAAAAATTCAATAATTCTTTAACTCCATTTATAATGATCATGGGTAAATAAATAATTCGAAAATTTAATGATAAAGAGTATTTTTTATAAGTGAATGAAGTAATCTAAATCCAATATTTCAGAATATATTTATATTTAGTAATTCCTCCTACTGCTCCTCCTCCTATACTTTGTTCTGAAAACTTTTCAATCATTCCATCTTCTTCTTTCATTATTGATAACTTTTCGTTTAAGATTAATTGTTGATTCAGAATATGCAGACTGTTCAAATACCCATTTAAGAATTATATGTATGCAAAGTGTTGATATCCTTCGATTTTCTCCATAATTTCCATAATTTATTTTCGTACAAATCTTAAAAATAAAATAAGTAAAAGATATAATCAAAAGCTATTGTATAATGATGTAATTGAATAAAATCAACATTTGATGATTAAATTCAAGCATCCATTTGATTCTTTCCTGGTCGTTGTAATATTTCCAATATTTCCAATAATATAATTACTACTACCAATCTTTCCCTCATTTCTTATATTCCCAATATTTCCAATATTTCCTGTATTATTAATACTATACTACTAACTAAAATTATTACTATTCACATTGTTATTTTTATAATTGTTGTTGTTGTTTCCATCTTTTTAAATAAACTATATGTATAATTAATTCTGATCTATCACACGAAATGAAGTAATTTCCATTCTCATCTTCAGATTTGGATGTAATCTTGGAGATAAATATAAATAATAAAATCCGTAGTACTTTGTTTTATTAAATTAAAATAAAAGTAAAAAAAAAAAAAACAACCCTTTTTTTACATGTCTAAATAATTTACTTTTGAACATGAATGAGAATGAAGATAATTCGTATTAAAACAATGATAGCTAAAATACTACGTAAAAAAATGATGATTATATTTAAAATATTTTGGAAACGATTTTTTATTACTAACTAGTTCAACATCAGATTTGTGGAAAATTAAAAGAAATCTTAAATGAAATCATCGTTTTGTAACTAGAAGCGTAGCTGATTACCAGGTAAGGCCCTGATAATTGCTGGTCAATCATCGTATACACCGGTCATGTTACTTTCTGACGATTCGATACTACTAATATACTTCTTATCTATTTATATTATACGTTTCCAAAAATATTATGGGTATCAGTAGATACGTGATCACGATTTACTTTCCATTGTCCATTAATGACCAATAATTTTCTGATCATGTGCAATTTTCCTATAGTCTATAAAATTATTATCTTGAACAAGTATATACAACGAAATGGTACCTAATAGTTACAAGTCAATTTCAAAAAATTAAGGGAATAATAAAAAATGGTAAATCTAATTTTATACGAACTTCAGATTGTATATTTAATTATTTAATAAATATTTGATGCACAATATACAAAATTATTAATTTAATAAAAAAAAATTTTGTAATAGAATCTAATTTATAAGTTATTTTAGATTTATTCATTTTAATTTAACAATTTAATTGATGAAATAGAGGTTATAATCATTTAGCATGGGATAACAGTCATTAAATGGGAAATTTCTCAAAATCTTAATTTTCCTATCAACCTTGATGAATTTACCCGGAAAAATATTATTACATCATCGACATATATTGCAAAAATTCCTCCCATATTTTCGTTACTTCATCTTTAACTGTTTAATTAGGTCTTGTAGAAAGATTCTTGGTAAATAACTTTGAAAGGATATCTAGTATCATTTATAATCTCCTATACGATAAGTACCAGAAAGATCTTTTCAACTTGGCTTGGCCGTACATATATAGTTGAATTAATCTTATGGGGATCTAGAGATGTACTAACTCCACAAAAATTTTAGGGTATTTGTCATGATCATGTTAGTATAGTTGTAGATATCTTCCGATAGTATTATGATTCTAGTAATACTGAAGAAAAGTCAGTTTCTTGAAATATTTATCATTAGAGTAATTTAACATGAAGAATTGTCCCCATCATCAAAGATAAATTGGCTTCATGTAACTTGTCGATGGAAATCCACAATTGCTGCAACTCAAAACGGATCAGGAACAGCATATATATTTGGTTGGATGTGGAAAAATCTTAAAACAACAAATGATCAAATATTTAAGATCCCAGAAATAACGAACTTCCAAAAGGGTTTTCACAGGTTACTTCATTGAATAAGATTTACTAAAAGAAAGAATTTGTTATGGTTGGGGAAGTAATGGATACGGTCAATTAAGATTATTGACAAAGAATATCTGGAAGAAGTGATGGTGATAAATCGTGAAATAAAAAAATTCAGAATTACGAGATTTCGAGTGTTTTAGAAACATCTTGCNTCTTTTCAACTTGGCTTGGCCGTACATATATAGTTGAATTAATCTTATGGGGATCTAGAGATGTACTAACTCCACAAAAATTTTAGGGTATTTGTCATGATCATGTTAGTATAGTTGTAGATATCTTCCGATAGTATTATGATTCTAGTAATACTGAAGAAAAGTCAGTTTCTTGAAATATTTATCATTAGAGTAATTTAACATGAAGAATTGTCCCCATCATCAAAGATAAATTGGCTTCATGTAACTTGTCGATGGAAATCCACAATTGCTGCAACTCAAAACGGATCAGGAACAGCATATATATTTGGTTGGATGTGGAAAAATCTTAAAACAACAAATGATCAAATATTTAAGATCCCAGAAATAACGAACTTCCAAAAGGGTTTTCACAGGTTACTTCATTGAATAAGATTTACTAAAAGAAAGAATTTGTTATGGTTGGGGAAGTAATGGATACGGTCAATTAAGATTATTGACAAAGAATATCTGGAAGAAGTGATGGTGATAAATCGTGAAATAAAAAAATTCAGAATTACGAGATTTCGAGTGTTTTAGAAACATCTTGCGGATGGAAGATGGAATAATACATTAGTGCTTTGCGAAGATAACAATAATTATAATAAATCATTTATATGGGTCGGAGTGATCATAACCAGCTGGGAAGGAAAAATGAATTCGACAAAATTGGTGACACATTAAATGAAGAAGAAGGGTGGTTTCCAAACCAATTCCAATGCATTTTCTTCCACAAACCCTCTCTCCTTTGCCATGTCGAAAGATGTAGAAATCGATTATGGTTTCCAAACAAATTCCAATGCGTTTTCTTCCACAAACTCTCTCTCCTTTGCCATGTCGAAAGATGTAGAAATCAATTATTCGTTTATTTTTTTTAAAATTGTATATCGTACATGTACATGTAAATCTAATCCGTAAAAAATAATAATAAGTAACATGTTCGTTAAAAAAGACTTTAATCTAAAAAATCAACGGTACAACAATACTCAAGATTATTCTGGGTTCAAGTTCCTCTTGAAATGAAAGTACAACGCAGTAGTTAATGTGTCAGATCACCTAAACCAACAACGCTGATAAGTGATATTTATGATTATACTAATTGTTATTTTTCACTTTTCTTGATAACTCAAAAATAAAATCATAAATTATAATTTTCAAACAAAATATAACAGAATATAAAAAAACTTGACAATAAGATAAAAACAATTTTTTTCAAAAATTATTTTATTTACAAGAGGGAATAAAAAAACAAATTAATTAATAAAGAAATATAAAATATAAAATTTTTAAAGAAATACAAAATTTTTAAAGAAATGCAAAATTTTTAAAGTACGTAATTTTTAAAGAAAGAATTTATAATCTAAAAATAAAAACGAACGAGATAGAAATCTTAAAATTGAAATCAATTTAATCAAACAATTTGTATTCTTTCGCATAGTGAGAAACAACAATGGTACGTTCGAATCCAACTGGGGGCTGAATTAATCTTGCATCATAATTGAAACCCTGCTTCGGTAAAACTTCTTGAGAGGTAGTTGTAGTTGTCTTCTTGATTTTTTTGGCAAATAGATATTCATATTTACCGGTAAGATTAAATTTTTTCAAGCAATTAAGCCAAAAGGCATACTTTGCTTTTGTAATATGCATCTTGAAATCTAAAGATTTCAGAAATGACATTTCCATGGCATCAATATCAACTCGCGAGATATTGGATATTTCTGACCAGACCTTGTTCGAATACACTTCATCATGGTGCCATTTATTTGCCAACATTAGTGCGATGGTGAAGAGTTGATACTCATTGGTAATGTTGGTATTATTTCCATGTCTGATGTACCGTTGTACATATTTTAACGATATGAAGACGAGTTCGGAGTTTGGAAATTTTAATATCATCTAGAATTATAAAGAAAGTGTTAGTTTATATTTAATTACTTTATGATAAACTTATATATATATATTTATTTATATAAAATACCCTGGCACAAAACTTTTTGAAAGGGAGGTCCGGAGTTCCGCAGCTGCCGAATTTTTTCAAATTCCACAACTTAAAGACAACATTTGATGATAGCTCTCCTAAAACTTGTGTTGTTCGTTTATTAATAGTAAGGTCTTGCATTGTGATAGTGTTTGTGTTGTAAAAGATGTTGGGAGAAAAAGATATAGCACGATTTAAGTGAATAGAAAGATAAAAGTGTTTTAAACTAATAATTTTATTGCGAGTGAGCAAGTGAGAAGGGTTTTTTTTTAAAAAAAAAAATTCAAAGGTTTTTTTTGATCTTAAAATTTTTTTATCTGTAACACAGAAAAATATATATAATAATATAGTGTTGTAGTAAAAAGAGACTATTACTGTGCTCAACAGCACGGGAATTTGCTAGTTTATAAAATTTAGTATTGATTGTCACCATGTTAGATAGCATATTCAAGATTTAAACTCAATTAAGTAATTTTTTTGAATACGCTGAATAATCATGTAATCATAATCACAATGTAATAATAAGAATAATAATAATGATGATTTTAAGAATCTAAAGTACATTTTTAATTATGATTGTTATTATTAACTGCACTTAATTCAAAATTCCAAATATGGTTAACTATGTTTGAATACAATAAAATATGCATGATTTATTCCACAAGAAAAAAATTTCATGTGATTTATTATTTTATTACACAAAAAAAAAATTCCAAATATGGTTTATTAGCATCATTAACAAATATTTTTATGTCATTTTATTATTATATTGTTGCCAATGAATTACATAATTAACAACTATTACGTCAATAAAATATATATTTTTTAAATAGTTAATATAAAATAATATAATATTTATCGGAGAAAGCATTCGTAATAAGATAAGATCACGCCACATATTAATATAGCATAATATATTACAAGCAGAATTTAAGATTTTACTTAATGCGATATTTTTAATATAATCTACATATTATTATTGTGGAAAATAAAAAAGGAAAATGTTAATGTGAAATAATGAAAATGATTACATTAGTTGACAAAAATAGAGCAAAAGAATAATTATAATAAATGAAATGAGAAAAAAAAATTATCGGATAATAAAAAAAAAAATAGGAGAGCCTCAAATTAATATAAAAAAGGATTTGATTTTTTTCAGTTTTCATTTTTTTCCCCATTACTATTCGCATTAATAATATTTAGGTTTGATAATTTCTATCTCGCATCCCATATATTATTTCTCCAATAATTTTAAAAACAATCAATAAAATAAAATTTTAAATCGAATATATATTTTATTAACAACTTTAATAGACAACATGAAAAGACAAAGATCACTATCACCTTCTGATTTGTCAACACCACCAAACAAAAAAATTTTAATTGAGAGGTCTCCTAAAAGTATTGCGCAAAAACAGGAGTCCTTAAATGAAGTTAATAATAGACTTAAAGTAAATAATTCACTCAAATAAATTATATCATTAAATTTCGAATATTAGAAATTTTTTATTTTATTTAAATAATATTAAATACATGACTTTTGTTTAATCTCTACAGAGATCAGGTGGATTTACTACCTCACTTCAAAATAAACGTGTATTTGGATCCGGGACCAAATATACGAGCAATTCATCAATGGGAAGTTTTGCTAATATCATAAGCTCACAAAAACCAAATTTTTCTATTTTTGATGAGCAAACTTCACAAAACAACGAAGAAGAAAATGAGAACGATGAGGATAAGGAAAGTGGTGCAGAAGAAGTTCCTTTCGGAACTGTGACACAAACCTTATTACAAGAACAAAAAGGTAGAAACATTAATAACAATAATAACAATAATAATAATAATAATAATAATAAAAATAACAATAATATTTTTTTATATTGATTTATCTAGTATTAACTGGTGAAGAGGATGAGGTTACAAAGCATTTAGTTCGAGCAAAATTGTATTGTATGGATGGACAATGGAAAGAACGAGGAGTCGGAACCCTACGACTCAATTATCCAAAAAATAACAAAAAATCTCCTCGATTAGGTAAACTTTCAATATAAATTTATGATTATTTACCGACCATTATTACATTATTCAATTTTTAAAAAAATTATAATAAATTTATAGTTATGCGGTCCGATAACGTATTGAGAGTGATCCTAAATGTTGCTTTATTTAAGGGAATGCACATTGAAAGATCACAGGATAAATTCGTAAAATTATTTGCATTTGAGGGCAAACTCGTTCATCTTGCCATTAAGGTTTGTAATTTGTGATTTTGTAATTATATTCATTTTATATTTTTTATTATAATTTATTATATTTATTATATTTTATCTTATTGTATTTTCTTTAGTTATCCAATTCTAACGCGGCCGATGAATTACATGAAGCTATAATGGACGCAATAACTTCTCATGCATGACGAATAATTCTTGGACACGTCATTTTAATGTAGTGCTTTTTTTTTTAATTATCTTTGGTAGTTCTTAAATAACGTGAAATTTTATATTTTTTTTTCTTTTATTTTGTTGTTTTTTACATTTATTATCTTACTATTTTTTTTACATATTTTAATTTTCAATATTGTATAAGTCTTTTTTCAAAAATAAATATATTTCATATAATAGAATTTGATGTCTTTTTATTGAAAATACTTAATAAATCAATGTGATTCAACAAATTGATGTTATGATTATTAGTGCATAACGAAAATTTAGAAATTACCTAAATTATCATTTATCCAGAATCGGGAAAAAGTTCGAAAATCATGCAATTAGTTAATCTATAATTCCATAAATATTTATTTAGTTGCGTTTTTCGTTTTACCACGTTTAACTAATTTGCCACATTTCAAGTTTTCACACATGAGAGACTTTACCATTCTTATTTTACCAAAGTGAACATATCTAATTCGTCAGGTGTGTTGTTGATTTTTAAATTACTATTTCTTTATTTTTTTTTTTTGGTATCTGGTTAATTAATATTATTTATTTAAAACTAATGTGACCATTATTTTTTTGTGAATGAAAATTTTTATTAAATTGTTATTATTTAGGATTTTTGTATGACCAAATGCTTCAATGATGATTTTTTTTACTCGATAATCATTTGGTTTTATTTCTCATTCACTCTTGAGAACATTTCGTGTAACATGTATTTTATCCTAATATTGTGATAAGTCAAGAATCTTATTGAATAGGATTTTATTTCTCCATTTATGAATATTATGAAATATGCAATAAAGTGAGTAAAGATTATTAAATAATTTATTTCATGTGGTTATTGTAGTTATGTGTAATTATTTAATTATTATTAATTAAATTCTTCGTTGACAAAGCAAAATATAACTTTTATAGCTGAACAAGACTTTTATCAAAAAACAATATCAATGAAATAAATAGTTAAAATAAAATAAAATATAAATATTAACGTATAATATATAACTGATTAAGAATTGTCTTCTTAAATTCGTCCATTCTCTTGCCACCATCAGTTTTTCAATCCTCTTAATAAACAATTTCAAATAATAAGAGATAATAAATAAGTTAAATTATTATTATTTACCACGTCAATGGGGAATTCATTGTGAATAAGCACCAGGTAGATTTTGAAAAATATTTTATATAGATAAAAGGTAATTTTTTTCACCGTGAATAAGCACCATGGTCAATTTGGTGAGCGGTGAAATACGGTATATGATTAATAATTTTTATTAGTAATATTGAAATCCGAAGTTGTCTTTTTTATCACATTTATTATCATCATAATAATACATATTTGAAGAAAATTATTCTTTATCCCATAATCTTGCTTGCGCTTCCTTCTGTGTTAGACCTCTTGAGATATTTGATCATGTTGACAATTAAGTTGAGTATCTCGCTCATCTTTGTTCCTTTTGTCTACTAGTTATCCTTCCCATTGTTTATCTATTCTCAGATTCATTTTCATTATCATCATGTCTATTATGTTCCATAATGTTACTCTCAATATGTTCCTCTACTACACCGAATTTTTTGTCTATATATTTAGTTTGCTTTTTAATCTCTAAAGATCTTATTTCATCGTATTCATCATTTTCATCACATTACTTAATAAATAATCGTTCTGTTGGTTTATTTCTTCCTTTTCTATTAACATTCTTTTTTTAAGAATAGATACTAATTTTCCAATATCCCACTATCTCCCTAGTAATTAAATAAATTAAATAATTAATTTGGACCCAAACTTCGTTCTTTCATCTTTGTTAGTTCGAAATTAAATAATCTAATTTTTCGAAAAACTTAAAAAAAAAAGTTATTATGCGAATAAATATCACAAAAAAAAAAATCTAAAAATACCTTCGAACAAAATTCGAATGCATTTGTCATTAAAGATCTGACAAACCATTATCTTCACTTTCACCTTCATCTTCATCCTCGGTTTCATTGCTTTCCCACTTAAATCATCATCCTATACAATTATATATTATAAATTCATTTAATTATTATAATAATGTATCTTCTTCTTCACATTCTTGATTATTATTAGGATTGTTCTTATTATTGTCATATAGCCAATTTACTAGGGTTAATTGCAAGATATTAAAATTATGATTTTTAGATAATGACTTGCGCCTCAAAACCTTTGAGAGGAAGAAGCGATGGTATATTGGAAAATAATTCTTTTTTATAATAAGAAATCGGTTTTTTGGTAAAAAATAAGTCGTTTTTTTAGTAAAACATTAATTGTTTTTCAATAAAAATATATTGTTTTTTATGAGCGAAAATAACATGAAAAATTTAAAGCAAAAAAAAAAATTCATGGGAAAAAAATGTTTGTGGGAAAGAGCGAAACAAAATCATGAATATTTATTTATACTAATAATGGATGCACAAATCTTATCACTCATGTAAATGAAATGATTACATAATTTAAATTCATTCTCAGTCTTGTTTCCTCAACTAGATTATTGATATTACTCAAAATAGGCTCCGGAGTCCTTCCTTTTATCATGATTAAAATATTAGCATTATTATATAATTGGAACATATCGTATAATCACTAAAGTGAATGTATTAAAACGAAAGATACTGTTAAAAGATGCGACATGAAAAGATCAACATAAGTTTTTCCTTAGAGTCCTCACATGAGGATGCGGAATGTTTTTTAAAGGTCCCAGTTGATCATTAGCACGAATGTCTCGACCTTATCTTGGGTTGCATAATTTTACGTGTTTATATTGACAAAATTGCCTTTAGAAAGTATTTCAGATGAGTTTTGGAAAATTTATTTAGCACTGATGTAATGATATTTAAAGTTATTTTAAGGTGCAAAATAATTTAATTTATATATTATAATAGATAATTTACAGTATATTATATTTATAATTAATGTTAATTTTAAATGATGTAATGCCATTTCATTTAAGAAAATGATTTTATTAATTAATAATTTAGCTTATTCTAGAGCATTTAAATCATCAATATTATCAATAATGGCTTTCATTAGTAATTTCATTTCAAATAAAATAGTATGTTCGATTTTTTTTTAATT
The DNA here is from genome assembly GCA_003547095.1 of Diversispora epigaea. Taxonomy (NCBI): domain Eukaryota; kingdom Fungi; phylum Glomeromycota; class Glomeromycetes; order Diversisporales; family Diversisporaceae; genus Diversispora; species Diversispora epigaea. The sequence continues at coordinate 490,142 of PQFF01000283.1, read as the reverse complement.
GTGTTCTTAAATTAATTAACCAAGAACATAAATTAACTATTGGTAATATTAATGACCAATTAAGAAATTTTTTATTTTAGTCACGACTTCAAATATCTTATTTTTAGATCACAAAAATCATAAACTAAAAAATTTTTTATTATTGATTTTTTTAATTTTTTATAAGCTCTTTATTTTAGAAAATTGTACTTTCAAGAAATTTCATTTAATTTAATAAAGAAAGTTTAAATATTTTTATCAAATTGTTGATATCAATCTTCTGTTTTATCTATTATTTATTAATTATTTCATTTTATTATCGTCGATTATATCAATAACTTTTATTTCGTAAACTTCACTTCGATAAATAATAAAACAATACAAATTAATTCATCAATGATCTGAATTATTTATTTCAGTTTATCTTTACAATTTATAAACAATTTAAACACATGGCATAAAAATTTTAGATTTTTGAATTTTAAGTGATTACATACTGGTCCGCTTTATTTAAATAAAAGCTATACTCTATAATTCCAGTGATCAAATAAAAAATAAAATAATAAAGTAATAAAAGAAATAAAAAATAAAATAATAAAGTAATAGTAGAAATAAAAAATAAAATAATAAAGTGATAATAGATTGAAAATAAAAAAAAATAATAATTTTAAAACATATTTTTTCTTATACATTAATCGATATAGTTTAGTTTATTTTAATGCATATGGTTTCTTGATATGTATATCTAAATGAATAAAGAAATAATATTAGATAAAGTGTTAATAAAAATAAATACTGTATTAAATTATAAAAAAAGATAAATATTATTTACATATTTCACATTTTATCTTTCCATTCCGTTCTGCAATATACACAAGTGACCTTTTTTGTGAAAAATTATAATAAATTAAAAATAAATGTCAATAAATAAATAAATAAAAAAATAAATTGAAAAAGAATTAAAATATAATTTACTTTTTGGGTTGTCCATTCAGTAAAGCAATCTTGATGTACATTGTTGCCACAACCACTTTGGCACCAAATTAATTTCTGACCATTGTTTAATGGTTCCATGCTAATTATGGTATAATCAATATAGTCGATTAGATTGAATTGATTTGATAAATTAATTTGATTCATTGTTCGAAAATAAAGCATACCATACTGAACAGTTTCCATCAATCGGCTTGCGTTTTATTGATGCAATTGCCTTGAGCTTTTCTATTTCTTTTTCGTTTGGCTGCTCATCAGGAAAAAATAAATAAATTAATAATTTTTTAAAAAATAAATTACAATTTATACATATTAAATAAAATTTTTATACCAAGACAATTTTAGATGACTTTTTAAAAATAAATCTCAATTCCGGTGTTATTAATGCTTTTTGGCAAACAAGGTAGCAATTTGAGTTTATTTTTAAGACTTTCAGGAATACGAAAAACTAATATAAAAATAAATAAGTATCAGTATCATTAAGAATATAGATACAAGCTTATGAAAAATTTTAAATTTTTTGCTTACAAGATGTTTACAATGAAAGCCTAATAAATAAAACAAAATAAAAAAATCATGATGAATATTTAAAATAAATTTTAAATCAAAAATTTTACAATATTTTTATCATATATGATTATGATTATTAAAAAATTGAATTTACCTAATGCAAAATCAGGACAAGAGCAAGATACTGTGGTTGTAATAACTGCAGTATAAACCTAAAATAAACAAGTAAAGATATAATATATAGTTAGTTGTAAAACTTTATTATACGCGATTAATTTCGATTAATTTATACATACATGCCCAGTTGGGCCTAAAACTGAATACTCGTGATGTGTTGGGTTGATTTCTTTAAAGTCAACCAAATGCAAGAATTCAATTAAAGCACGTTCAATTCTTTTTTTGTTCTTCTGTAATAAATTAATTTAAATAATTAATATATACATTAGATCATTAGATGTAAGTACGAACAAATGTATTCACCCTAGCTTAATTAAACTACATGAATTAATACTAACTTTATTGCAAGTTTTGATTAATCTTGCTGCTCTTTTTTCTGGTTCATTTCTATTTTTGGCCTTCTTTCTTTTGCCTTTAGTATTTTTATTGGCTTTTCTTTTCCCTAGCACAGATGAAGATCCTTCTCCGTTATCTCTTTCAAAATTATCCATTGTTTCTATTTCACGTGATCTAAGTTGAAAACCAAGTAAATTTGTATAATCCAATAGTTTCATTAAAAATATAAAGAAAGATTGTGTAAAATGGAAAAATAACAACGAGAGACCAATAAACTACAAAGTAAACAAGCAAAAATGCAAAAAGAAAGACAAAAAATGCCATTCCAATTTTTGAGATCTTGAGATTCACTCAAATAAAAAACGATATAAAATCTCATTTTTGATTCTAAAAGTACAATCCTTGTACTATTATTACTTAAAATGACATCCCAACGATGAATGTAGTCAAAAAAAACAAAAATATTCTTACTTTTTAGTCTTCCTCGTAAAAGAGTATGTGAAAAAAATTTGGAATTGAAGAAAGAATTTGAGAATTGCTACACAAGATAAAGTGAATCGTCTAAGTCACATGCAAAAATCATGATCCTCAAAACTTAACAATTCGAAATTTTAATAATGTATCAAAAGAAAAAATTATTTTAAATATAATTACTTTGCATATAAATAAATTTGGTATCCGCATTTTATTTTATAATTAATTTTTCTCTAGATATATTCATCAAAAACTATTCAAATAGCTAATTTAATATATATCATTCGAAAATACTTTCTTGATACATAATACTCAAAATAAAATAATTAATCAAAGACTTAAGTATAATTGATTTTATTATCTTCATTATTGAGATTTAAAGTAAAGTAAGATAAACGATAGCCAATGTAGAAATATGATAGTTTTAGCATATTATAATGGTGGTGGAATTCTTCGAAATTATTTAAATAATAAATTTGATAATATCAATTGGATTCATAAATTAATTCGTTTAAAAGATTTAGCTTATAGATTTTCAGAAATTCGAAACTAGATATTAGGTGTAAACTTATAATGAGTTTATAACTCACCACTACTGTAATCATGACACATCACATTGCCGTGTAATAACGTGAAATTTACGCGAAGACGTAATTCGGATTCTAGCATAATTCTGCCCCTCTACTGGTTATGGTTCATTTTTATCCTGGAAATATTTTAAATAATAAGTATATCAATGGCAAACTTACTTGAAACATCTCCAAGAATCAAATTCAAAGTTTTTGTAACGTGATGACCAGTGTAATTGCAAAAACAGTTATAAAAGCTCACCTATATTCAAAACTGAAAAAAATTGTCACAATTGATTAATTGTTTAGGATTATATCTTCAATTTGTAAATTGTATGCACATTACATTGATTCCAACTTCTTTGATTTATCAATTCTATCAATGTAATTCCATTAACGAAATTCAATCTAGGGATGGATAAATGTAAGATAGATTATAAATGTACTCAAAAAAATTATTAAATAAAAATAGTATGAACGAATATTATAAATATAAATACCTGAGAGAATTATTTTGAAAAATGAAAGCAATGTTTTATTATCCTACACTGGTTGAAGAAAATAGGCAGGAAGATTTGACCAATTTTTCCAATTTTTGAAAATTCGATACATGCAACAAGCTGCAAAAAGAAAGTTTGATGCGAAAAAAAATGAGACAAACAAAATTAATGATAACAAGCAAGAAGTTAGTAGATTACAATAAAAATGTAGTTATTAGTTCACTTATACAATAAATATCTACCAATGCAAGCAACAAATGTTGCTTATGAAGAAACAAGCAGTTATTAGCTAACTTACACAGTAGAATTTCTGCACAAGATTTGTTGACAAGCAAAAAAAACAAAAGAGCTGGAATAATATTTCGTGGAGCATCAATAGATCTGTAATGCAAATAAATTCTTTTTGTATTAGAAACGAAAATAATATGAAACAATAAAGCAAAATTAAATTATAAAAAATTACTCAGATAATAATTTTCCACTTAAGAATATGCATGTTCTAAATTTGTTTTGTTTTTTAATCTCTTCTCTTTAATTTATAATTTTGAAACATTTGTATCATATTGACAATAAGTTAATTATAAATAATTGTTGAATTTATTAATATAAGAAAGAAATAACACACCTTTCTATTCTAGACTTTCTAAATGATTCCTTTCGCAATTTTCCCTTTTATTGATCAAATCGACGTATATACGTGCAAAGATCAAGAAATTAAGTAAAGTAAAAGATGCTTGTCCAAGAATAAAGAAACTCAAACTAACAGCCAAAAATAAAAATCCAATAGTCTCAATCCTGTCACCATCAGAAATCTTAAAACTAGCAATGAAATAAGTGATTCGTATTAGCATTTATCAATAATATACATACAATAAAAGAAAAAAATAAAGATTTCTTACCTGAAAAAAGAAAATTGAACCAATCCACCTAGCCACATATTCCGCCTGCAGGTGGATCAAGAAATATGACTATCAAAAAACTATTTTTAAAAAGAAATAATAATAATCAATATACCGCGATGGATACAACAAACAAAGAAATAAAAAATTTCTTACTTTTAGAAAAACTAAACTAAAGAAAGGCTATCTGTGAAACAAGAATGATTAGTGCTAGTGCTAATATTTGTCCTTGCATGGCAGACAAAAAAAGACAAAATAAAAAACAAAAATTTTACTTATCTAGAAAATATAAACTAAAGAAAAGAAATCCATCCTAAAATATATTCGAAACTAAGGAAATCTAATTCAACAATCAACAAAATAAAAGTTTATATGATTAGTATCAATCAATTGGGAGTATGCATACACATCAATTCAATCAACTTCTTCAATCTTCAATGCCAGCAACAATGAAATTAAATCTGGAATAGATTATAATTAATATTCGCAAAAAAAAATTAAAAAACAATATAAAAATTATTTTGTAAAGATACATATGCCACAAAAAGGAAATGATAACTATAACAGAAATCAATACAAACAATTTGTAGTTCATTCACATAATAAAAATTATTTGCAGTTCGGTGAAAAGCTAAAAAAACAAATAAATAAAAATAAAATTAAATATATTGTGTATTATTTTTTTGAAAACAATATAACAAAGAAATTTATATTAAAATAAATTGCTTGAACTGTATATTCCAACAATAATTAATGATAACAATTAATATAAAAATGAAATGACGCACCTTCCTATCCTAGACTTTCTGAATGATTCCTTTCACAATTTTCCTTAAATAAATGTTTATGTGCAAAAAGCAAGAAATTTTTTTAAAAAAATAGATGAATTTCTTACCTAAAATAATAAAAAAAGAAAGAAAGAAACCAAAAACATTGGAAATAAATTAGAAAATAAATGATAGTAGAATTAGAAAATAAATTATTATTAGAAAAAAAAATGTTAATTAAAATTATAGATAAAAAAAATCAATAGTGAATCGTTAATAAAATAATTAGTAAAATATTAGTTTCAGTAGCAATTCAAAATGTTAAAATAAAATTTTTGTGTAGTAGAAATCAGAAAAGGAAAATCGGTAGGCAAGCAATAATGGAGAATCAGTTATTAGTATAAATAAATATAGAAAAATCATTAGTAAAAAAATGTAGAAATGTTAAAGTAATCGTTAGAAAAAAAAAACAATTAGTAAAAATCAAAGTCATTAGTATAAAGAGAAGTTATAATAAGTAGAAATCATTTTTACTATGCTTAAATAGTAAGAATAAAATCGTTAATAAAATATAAATCGTAAGTAGTAAACTATAAAATGTAATCATTAATAAATCCTTAATAAAAAATAGATCTAATTATTCATTATGATTGCAATCTTATTCAAAAAAGACGGTTACATTACCAGTATGAATCCAAGCTCATTTTGGAGAACTCTCAACATCTTACTAAGAATTAGAAAGTATGGAATACTCTATTTTTTATCATGTAATAAATGAAATCGAAAGAAATGATATCACTTTTTTAAAAAAATGTTCACTATTCAATTTAACTTTTGAAATATTAACACTTGACAGGTAATTATAAGTTCACTTACATATAAAAACTTGAATAGACAGATCCAAAAAAATAACACCGAACAGTAGACATCGCGCACCTTTATTGTCTCGAATTCCATATTCATGTGGAATGAAAAAACATTGAAGTTTGGATGACAGATGAATTTATACTGGAACCTTAAAAAATATAATATATCATAATAAATAATGATAATAAGATAATTGCCATGACTATAACATTGAAAATGATCTATCCAAATTGTTGGATGAATTTATTACCAAGATGATTAAGATTCTCCACTCCTTGCTCGATTTTGTTGGCCATAAATGATAAGTAAATCTAATAATATCAGTTGATCTGCTTCTCGTTAAGTTTTCAAATATATTGCCCTTATTTTAAATAGAAATTATATTTATTTCGACATTAAATTAAAAAAAAAAAAGCGAACTTCTTTATGAATTTATAAATTTATTTAATTTTTTATCATACCTCAATTACATCACAAATTTCCAACATTAATTATGAGTTCTAGCGAAGCAATCAGCAACATTCATTTTATTATCTTCAAATTTAGCTCGCCTTCTGATGTTTCAGTAATCTTATCAATTTAGAAACAATATCTAAAAGTGGGTTTTCCTTGATCTTTATCAATCATCTCTCTTTGGGGGCTGGCAATTCTATAATCATAATTTCGATAAACAATTAAAATTTAATATAAACTATTCCTCTCATCTTCATGGAATATAAAAGAAATAAAGAATAAGTTCAATACCTTTTCCCAAGTGAATAGATTGACAGTATCCTTGCTATTAAAATAGCTCCAATATTGTGAAGAGCCAAAGCGATTTCAAATCCTTCATAAATCTTTCCTCAATACTGGAGGTGCATTAGGAGTAATATTCACAAAATAATAAATAATATTTTCTTAGTGGAATGATATTACTTCAAAAAGATTTGAACATTAGAAACATACATTCCTTTACCTAACTCAAGCTTCTCATAATCACATGATCAAGGCATAGCTCAAAGAAATTAATAGTTTTGCTAGAAAATATAAATAAATATTATGTTAAATGATGAAAATATTAATGAGAAACAAATAAACAAGCAAGAAAATAGAAAAAAAATCAATAAGGTAGACAAAAGTGTCAGTTGAAATCTTTGAAATCGTGAAGCCCCCTTTTATAAAACAACTTAAAATATCCTCAATAATTGAAAAGTGAACATTTTATACTAACTGATATCATTTAAATGATAAAAATAATATATAAACAAAATCGAAACAATATAAAAACAATAAATAAACTTACCTTTATTATCTCATTCTTCGAATTTTTAGAGTCTTAAAGAAAAGTGAGTTATTTTTTAAGAAAGGAGGAGTCGGTTCAATGACGTTACACATAAGATCTAAGATCGATATACTCAATTACTATATTAATTATTAATTTAATACAATGACATAATTGATTAATTCTTTTATTATATTAATTATCTTAGATAAATCTTCGGTATTTAAATCTGATCTGTCGAATATAATTCTTTAAAATGAACAATTATTAATTAAATTGGCTATTGAATTTTATACAATGTGTTCTGGCAATTATTTAAATTTGTTATTAATAATATTTGGAAATGAAATAATATAAAATGAATAAATCAATGGTTAATAAATAAAATAGTGAATAGGAGTATTAAATAAAAATTCTATTGATTAAGTATTCCAAAATAAGAATTATCTGAATTTATTTGATTATTTTATCTACCATTGTGATAATTTAAGAATAAAATATAGTTTCGGAATGAATTCTGTCTATTAATTAATTATTTGGATAATGTTATTCTTGCTAGGAAATTGGGAAGTGCACCGAATTTAAATATTCTTCGAGACTATTAAAAATGTATCTTTTCTTAGTGGTTTTAGAATTATTTTTTAATGAGCAGAAGGTTAACACTCTGGCCCACTTATCTGTATATGATAGTTAACTATACATTGGAGCCAGGACACCTAGATTGTTGTTTGAGCGATATTTTTTTCTATTTTAAAGCGGGAATGGAGGGGTAGGAAATAAACTTTATTATTTGCTAATTTATTAGTAATAAATAATGGTTTAATACAAAAAAACGATATGTATAGTATATGACATAATATTTTGGTAAGATCGAAAGTCAAAATTGACTACACATGAAAAAATTATTTTATCTATGATACTTACGTGAAATGTTTGAAAAAATTCTTTTACAAATATTTTTGAATTCGTTTTTTTTTTCATCCATAATATTTTTCATTTAATTTATTGTTATTGTAATAATAATAATTCTAACAAATATAATTTTTTCAAAAAGTCGAATCTTGGAAAATATATGTATCATATGTGTTACATGTGTCCGTACATTTATAGTATGATTTTTATTTCATTGTTACTAGCAAAAATTATTTCCTTCGATGGCATTAGAATATTCGCGCGAAACCATAATAATCAATAATTTATTAAAAATTATATTTATATGTTGAAGCCATAACAAATGAATTAAACAAGAATTTTATTCAAAATGACCCAAATAAAATGAATAGATATTTATCTTTTATTATTTCATTTGATCACTGGAATTATTGAGTATAGATTTAATTTGAATTAATTCAATTAATTAGATGAATCATTATATCGAAGATATAAGCAGAATAATAATTCTAATAATAACAACAACACTAACAACAATAATAATAATTAGCCAGTTATTATTCTTTGATGAAGTGAAATTTCATAATATTTAAATATTTATATACAAACACATTCTGAATTTAGTTCTTCATTCATTTTTCCTTATTTTACAAATACTCTTAATTCAAAATTCCTATTTTTTATTGTTTCCGTTAAAAACATTGCCATTTTTTTTGTCAATGACTGATTAGGACCATCTCATAAAAAATACGTAAAATATTACGTAACAAATCAAAATTGGTTACACACTACTTGCTACTTTGCATACTACACTTAGATCTCACTTATTCATTAATTTATAATTTTTTTTAATTTTTTACCGTACCTCAATTGCTTCACAAACTTCATCTAGCGAAGCAACCTGCAACGTCCATAGTACGATCTCTGTTTGCTTGCTGGGATTTTATTTTCAGATGTTATTAATCTTGAGACAACGTCTAAAAGTGGCTTTTCCTTGATAATTGGTCTTTATCTATCAGTCCTCATCGAGAGTCTGACTAGAAATTCTAAAATCAGTATTTTTTCTTATCAACATTACATAAACAATAAACAATTATAATTTGATATGAATTATCCCTCCCATCTTCATTAAATATAAAAGAAATAAAGAACAAGTTCGGTATCTTTTTCCAGGCGATAGATTAATAATATCAAAAATAGTTCTAAAATTATTCAATGATTTTATGAAATTATTGATTACCCGAATGAAATACTTTCTGCTTTGCATGATCTTCGTTAAAATTTCTTCTATTCAAATTCTTATCGTAGTTTCTTCTTGAGAAATCATAAAAATTAGAAATTAAATTTTAAATTAATAAGCAAAACGATCATAAAAAAAAATTGCTTACTGTATCTTTGTTAGATTTTCGTCTGAATAAACCAATTCAATGCCACTAGAAATTATTTTAATGCAATATTTATTAACATGATTTAAATCATTTTGTAAATATAGAAAATATTATTTTATTAAAAATGTATTATTTTATGAATAAAAATAAATCGAATGATTAATAGATCAAAATAAACCTTACAATTCAATAATCATCGATTCTTAATAAATCCAACAATCATTCTAAATTCTTTTCAAGTAGTCATTCAATTGATTAATAAGAAAATTGAGCGCATTTTAGTTTCTTTGTACGTTGCACTTCGTTGTTTAAATTTTAATACTTATCACTATTATTTATTATTCATTTGTTTAAAAAAAGATAAGAAATAGAAAATTATAAATAAAATTGATATAGTCATGAATCTCATCTAAATTCCTCTTGGATCCATGGTTTATTATTGAGCTGGAACAGTGACTGATAATAGTAAACGTAATGGATTATTATTTATTTCTTTTTGCAGTTGATGCAATAGTTCACTTCGCTGTTTGTGTTGTTAATAATATTCATGTTCTTTTGTTCTTGTTTTCGTTTTTTCGTTTTTTTCTTGTTGGCATTGTTTTTCATTTCATAAGACAATCGAAAACATCATTTATAATAGATTATGTATATTTAATAGATGATATTTAATTAGATAAGATATATAGGAAAAAATAATAAAAAAATAGATAAAAAAAGAAATATGTACCAGAAATAAAGAATTATATACAATAAAGAAAAAATTAAATGAAAAAATATGTACGAGAAATAATGAAAAATATGTACACGAAATTAAAAAATAAAAGAAAAATATATACAAGAAATTTAAAATTGAAAAAAAAAAGATATTATATGATTGATAAAAAAATTTAAAATTAAAAATTAAGGGAAAAAAAAGATCATTTGCGTCTAGCTCTCTTATTTCCTACATCTCCTCCTGAATTTCTTTTTCTCTTGACACTGCTTGAACCACTAGCTTCTGGCACTTGTTTAGGCACGAAAATTGTAAGGGCTCTCATATACTTGTTTCTATATGGCCGTAAGAGCTAATATTTAAAAAAAATATTTATTAGTAGATATTTATTAATAAGAAATTTTATAACGAAATAAAAAAAATAATAAATAAAATTACCTCTTTTGCGATTTCTAATAATTCACCTTCACTTTCATTGAAGTGAAGGTGAATGAAGTCGATCTCCATCAAAATCGATCTCAATTTCTTTTTATTTTCAGGATTTTCACATTGATCGATGAGTTTCATTCCGTCAATGTTGATATGGTGTAAAATTTTTTGTACATTTTTAGGTAACCTCTCTAATAAAAATAAAAAATAAAAAAAACGAATGAAAAATAAATTAATTATTAATAAAAAAAATGAAATAATAATAATAATAATAATAATAAATAATAATAGATTTTTACTAAATTTCTGCTTAAGTTGTGTGGATGACATTTTTAAGGATTTTTTTTTTTTAAAAAATTGAAAAAAAAAAAATTATTGACGAAAAAAGGGGGTTCCTTATATCCTTTCGTATGCTCCACTACATTTATTAAAATTAATATAAAAAAAATATAATAAAAGACGTTTATCAGAAAAAATAATGATTACAGAAATAGGCCAAAAAATATCAAATGAATAACATTATATCCACCAATTTTGATTGGATATTTAGATCTGAGTTACGTATTATTATGTTAAGGGAAATCATTATTGGTTTCCAAAATTATATATGTGGCGGCTCATGTGAATTTTTTAACAATAACGAAAAGAATGTGAAAAAAAGTGACAAAATCGAATGATACATTATTGAATAANGATCGATGAGTTTCATTCCGTCAATGTTGATATGGTGTAAAATTTTTTGTACATTTTTAGGTAACCTCTCTAATAAAAATAAAAAATAAAAAAAACGAATGAAAAATAAATTAATTATTAATAAAAAAAATGAAATAATAATAATAATAATAATAATAAATAATAATAGATTTTTACTAAATTTCTGCTTAAGTTGTGTGGATGACATTTTTAAGGATTTTTTTTTTTTAAAAAATTGAAAAAAAAAAAATTATTGACGAAAAAAGGGGGTTCCTTATATCCTTTCGTATGCTCCACTACATTTATTAAAATTAATATAAAAAAAATATAATAAAAGACGTTTATCAGAAAAAATAATGATTACAGAAATAGGCCAAAAAATATCAAATGAATAACATTATATCCACCAATTTTGATTGGATATTTAGATCTGAGTTACGTATTATTATGTTAAGGGAAATCATTATTGGTTTCCAAAATTATATATGTGGCGGCTCATGTGAATTTTTTAACAATAACGAAAAGAATGTGAAAAAAAGTGACAAAATCGAATGATACATTATTGAATAATGCAATCAGAATATTTTCTTTGTTATCGATAGTACAATATAAATAGAATTACGTAGTATTGAGTTTCTTCACTATGGGAATTTATTCTATATGAAGCCACACACCCCATTATGGAACATTCTACGTAATTGTATTTTGAGAATCGCTTGTTTCATTCAAAACAAGTAGTAATTTGCAAAGTAAATCATAAGTAATAATGAATTTTGAATAAATTTATTATAAAATTTATTGATTATAAAAATTATTTATTTATGTGGTGGGTCACCTAAAAAGCTAAAAATTAATAATAGCAACAACAACAACAATTACTACAACAACAACTACTACTACTGCAATAATAATAATCAATGATAATGAAGATAATAATAAAAATGAAGATGATAACAATAATGATGTAATGATGACAAAAATAATGATTATGCGATTGTAAATTTACTTTACAAATGTGGATAAAAGTGCAACCATAAATCAGAATATTTTTAAAATTAAAGCGGAGGTGGGGATGATAACTTGTCCTAATTATATGTTAATGGTCTATTGGTAATCATTCTTAAACTTTAAATTGCAAAAAAAATTTGGTTTTTTTTTCCGTCTAAATTTACCATATATTTCTAATTGTCTTTAAATAAAAGAATTTGTAAAAAAAAATTTGTTCATTTTTTTGATTAATTTTATTATTATTGTTGAATAAGAATTAAGAATTCAAAGCTTTATTTATCAATCAATCTTGTTAGTTAAAATTTATATGCTTCGAAACATGTTTAAATGTAAGAATATACAACAAATTAAATTCCTTGAATTTTCCTATATAAAACATGACGTAATATTGCTAGTAATTTAATTAACCATAACTATTGAATATATTAATAATTCGTTAACTTTAATGTTGATAAAATTATTGCCATTTCGTTTCGAATTAATTAACCAAAAATCAATTTAATTATTTCTCTTACTTCTTAGTTTTATAAATTTTTTATTTGGTACAAATAATAAATATAAATACTATAAATATGTTTTAAAAATTAGTGTGAAATGTTTAAAAACATCCAAAATGGATAAAAACATATAAGTTTAATGTAATTTTTTCTTTGGTTAAAGGAAAATAATTATTGTCTAAACATTCTGCTTTTTCGATTAGAAATATGAAAATAAATATTTTTTAAAAAACTGTGAATCTAATATCAAAAAAAATATCAGAAATAAATTTTTTTTAGACTCAGAAAGATTATCTTACAAAAATTAAAAATAATTGTTTTCCGATTATATTTTAGTTTCATTTATAATAATATTGCTAATTTTGATTTCTTCATTTATTGACTTAAAATTATGATAATTCTAATAAATGAAATAACTGAATTTATTTTTTTTGAAAAGAATAAAATATAAAGCTTCAATCGTTTGCTTTAGTTCTTGTTTCTTGCTTGTTTCTTGCCTTTCTTGTCTCTTCTAATACCAATTTTTCAATATCCTTTGAAAAACGTTTTAACCTACTCAAATAAATACGCCAATCGCGTTAAAAATAAAGAATAGTAAGAATAATAAAAATTGAAGATTAGCAATAGAATAATTCTCTTTATAATTTATAATGGATATAAAATTATCTGAGTTGCATGAATACTGAAAAGATTATTATGATTATTTAGAAAGAGGGAAAAAATAAAGATTCAGAAATTGTAATTCAAATTAAAAAAGATGAAGAATTTTCAGCAAATCAAGAATCAACCAATACAACTACAACAACTACAACTCCTCTTAATTATCAAACACAGCCACAAGCAATTTATACTAGTCGACTTCTTAATTATTCAAATCTTCCAAAACCCAAGAACAAAGAAAATTTCGAAAGGGAACTTGAAGAATTAACAGAATATTTTTCTCATATAATTACTAGCAAGTATCGATTATATTACATTTTTGTTTTTTATTTTCTAATTAATTATATTAATTTATTTTTGTTTAGATGATAAATTCAAAATATTATAAATATTTTACATTTTATTATTTTTATTTTTATTTTTATATTGTCACAGTTACGCAGAACAATATAAAAGTTATGTCAATTAGTCTCACTAAACTTAGGTGACTCACATGATAATTAAATATATTGTGGCAAAGTAAATTGGTAATCAGGTGAAATGTCACGGGGGATGATATTTTTGTAACACTAAATGAACTTTTAGGTGATTGTTATCTTTGTACGAGGATGAAGAATGAAGAATGCTGTGCGAGGATAAAGGATACCATACGAGGATAAAGGATATCATATGAGGATAAAGGATGAAGCACAAAGGATCACTGGTCAAATGGAAAAAAATACGACGGTTTTATCATGAATAGGATTCCGATTGATGGCTAAATTTGCTAAGATTTATTAAATATAGGCAGTCGATTTTTTCTGATTTATAAATAGGAATTTCCGATTTATGAATTTTCACAAATAGGATGTCCGATTTATGCATATTTCCGCCATCAATAGGATTCCGATTGATGGCTAAATTTGCTAAGATTTATTAAATATAGGCAGCCGATTTTTTCTGATTTATAAATAGGAATTTCCGATTTATGAATTTTCACAAATAGGATGTCCGATTTATGCATATTTCCGCCATCAATAGGATTCCGATTTTTGTTCATTCGACCAGTGGATGAAGTATGAAGTACAAAGATGAAGTGTAAACAAAAGAGAAAGTATAAATACGACTGTTGTCAGGAGTAAGTTTCAGTACTTAGTTAATAACAGATCACAGTTAGTCATTAATTAATTAATAATTAGAAATAATTCAGAATAGTTCGAAATACTTTAATAAATATTAAATAGAAAAGTAAACTTCCTTCAGGAATAGGAAAGATACATCACGCTGTAATATTTCTGTTGTTGAATGATACTTTGCTTTTAAAACTTTATATTTTATATTTTAATAAACTTATACTTTGTGTCATAACATTGCGAAATATTATTAAATATTGTTTGATACTGCGTTACTACTTTTACTCCACCTTACTCACTGTGCCTTCATGATTAATTTGATTATTATTTGATTATTATTATTATTTATTATATATTTATTATCTGTTTTGAGATAGGCAAGTTTAGATCGATCGATTGCTTGACCTACTGGCAGATAGAGCATATTATTATTTGTTTGTGTGATGCAAACTGAGAGACTGATTTGAGAAATTGTTTGAAATACTCTGCACTCCTGTGACAATATCACTAACACACTTTCCCTTGTACGCAATATCACAGAACACAGTAAGATCAGGCTATCAATCGATTAAAGCCTGCTTACTAACAATCACAAACAATGCAATTACATGTAATATCTAAAAGTATGATGAGTAAGTGGAATAAAAGTATCTTCTACTAACTACTTTGCACACTGCTGAAATTTAATAGACTTTTGAAGTAACTTGCAAAGAAATATAAAATAGTTTATTAAAAGAATTATAAAAATTTATTACAGAAATACAACAATAGAGATATATTACTGCATTGGTGTATCTTATCCCTATTGCTATACAAAATTATTTATTATTACTAATTATTACAAAATTATTTGTTATTAGGATTATTTCGAAACTATTTTGTTATTACTGAGATTATTATGAAATTATTTATTTAAAAGAAATGTTTTCGCGAGAAGGGAATCACTTTTTTTCTTTCAACTGCAACTATTTTTATATTTTCTCTTCTTGTTTACCTTCATCCTCTGTTATCCCTAAACACCAGGGTGAACAAATAGTTATCTTGGGTGATGGATGACACATAAAGATAACTCATCCTCATGACTTTCATTTTTTTGTGCCACTCAATATATAAATATTGTTACAGGAGTGCAGAGTATTTCGAACAATTTCTCAAATCAGTCTCACAGTTTGCATTACACAAACAAATAATAATACGCTCTATCTGCCAATAGGTCAAGCAATCAATCGATCTAAACTTGCCTATCTCAAAACAGATAATAAATATATAATAAATAATAATAATAATCAAATAATAATCAAATTAATCATGAAGGCACAGTGAGTAAGGTGAAGTAAAAGTAGTAATGCAGTATCAAACAATATTTAATAATATTTCGCAATATTACAACACAAAATATAAGTTTATTAAAATATAAAATATAAAGTTTTTAAAAGTAAAGTATCATTCAACAACAGAAATATTATAGCATGACATATCTTTCCTGTTCCTGAAGGAAGTTTACTTTTCTATATAATATTTATTAAAGTATTTCGAATTATTATGAATTATTTCTAATTATTAATTAGTTATTGATTATTCTAACTGTAATTAACTAACTACTGAAACTTACTCCTGACAACAGTCATATTTATACTTTCTCTCTTGTTTACACTTCATCTTTGTACTTCATATTTCATCCTTCATCCTCGTACAGTATCCTTCATCCTCGTACAGCATTCTTCATCCTTCATCCTCGTACAAAGATGACAATCACCTGAAAGTTCATCTAGTGTCACAAAAATATCATCTTCCGTGACATTTCACCTGATTACCAATTTGCTTCACCACAATATTTTTGTAGAAATTCAATTAAATTAGTTTGTAAGCCTATTCACACAACTTATTTATTTATTTATTTTAAAAGTCATTAAAAATGTTTAAACTGTTGCTAATAATTTCATTAATTGTCATAGTATAGATTTTACCCTATTGTTATTCCTTTTTCGGTGAAGTCACGGCACAAAATACCTTCACCCAATTGGTGAGTATTGGTAAGTTCTTAAGTTCAATCACTTGCCAACAATACTCTTTTTTGGGAAGATTTTTGTGACCTGAAATGGAAAAAAAAGTCAAGAATTTATATACATGGTACAATGGTACATGATAATGACCATTTAGAAGAATAACCTCCACCCACCCATCTAAAGAATAGCGGGTGTTTATATAATTTCTGAAATTTTTAAAAATAGTAAAAAAAAATAATTTTTTTTTACTATCGCTAATAGAAAATTAATTATTTTAAAAAAATAATTTTTTTTACTATTTAATAAATTTATTTTTATAAAAAAATTATTTTATTTATTTTTAGTAATTACCAAAAATCATTTTCGATAATCACTATAAAAATAAATTTATTAAAAATAGTAAAAAAAATTATTTTTATAGTGATTACCAAAAATCATTTTCGATAATCATTATAAAAATAAATTAGTAAAAAAAAATTATTTTTTTACTATTGCTTACTATTTTTATTTTATAGTGATTATCAAAGATAATTGCTAAAAATAAAATTAATTTTTTTTTATCGCTTAAAAATAAACATAAGCGATTTTTTATTAAAAAAAAATTTAATTTTTAATTCCAATCTTATTCATGTGGTGGATACTCAAAAAAAAATAAATGGCTAGTTTGTTTTTCTAAATTGTGATCATAATAAACCTTAGGCTTCGGAGACTACGTATTGTCATATCACAAGCATACACAATACTACATAAATTTTCTTAACTAAATTGATTTTCCTTCTTCCAATATTCGGAAGGAACTTTGAAAGAGACAACGTGATTGGATGCCTTTTTTTCAAATTCGGTCATTTTCTGCAAATGATAGATGTTAATATAAAGAATAAAATAAATTTAATACGGAAAACAATTAAAAAATAAGAAATAATAATTTTACCTTGATTAAGGCTCGCCTTTCCAACATTTGTTGGCACATTTGGCATATAATTCCTATAGACGAGATACTTCTTGTGAAGTATTTCATATACTTTGTCAGATTCAACTATAAATCAGTAATAAAAGTATAAAAAGTTAATTATCTAATATTTATAAATTAAAAAATTCTATATTAAAAATGTAACATAAAATCATAGTAATATATTAAAAATTTAACATCACATCCTAGTAAAACTAATAAAAGTTATTTTTATTATTATTAGATGTAATTTTACTTATTTTTTTGTAAGCTCTCAAAAGAATTCAATACATTCATATTGAGGAATTAAACATTTATCCCAAAGATCAACCAATTGTGAGTAAAATATTAAAAAAAATAAAAATAAGTAATAATAAGTAAATAATAAATAATAAATAATAAATACTAAATAATAATATTACCTCTTTAATAGCTTTTTTAAATAATGGCTCGCATAATTTTTCTTGAACATTTAAACTCAAGATTTAACAAAAATATAATAAACAAATAAATAAATTAACAATAAATTAAATCAATCAATAAATAAGTCAATTAATTAATTAGCAATAGAGCATACTCTCTAAACTATTTTTTTTGTTTGCTTATAGTATGATAGGTAGTATTTTTTTTTTTAAAAAAAAAAAGAAATGTAAATTATGTTTAAAATTGCAAAATGTCTTTAGTATGTAAAAAAAAAATCACATTTATTAATTGCATTTTATTATTTTATAATATTTATTTTTATATTTTATCTTTTTCCAATTTCAAATCATTTAATTTAATGAGAGAAATTTTTATATCAGGAAGAGAATTAAAATTCTCTAACTTAAAAATAATATCAGGTTACTTAGCAATTATATTATTCCAAAACTTGTTTGATAAATGTGACTAAAATTTAGAATAGAATATATGTGTTTTTTTTAAGTTTCTGAGTTTTTTCCTTAGAGAAAATCTATCAAATATATAAATAGAATCATAATGAAGTTTCAAAATAATATTTCTGGTTGCAACATTTTTTTTCTTAAAGTTATATGAGATTTTGATATGAGGAAAAAGAGATTTCAAATGAAATTTTTTTTACTAGTAAACATAATGACATGATTTATTATTAAAAAATTAAATTTTCTTTTGATCACATGTGGATTAGCTATGTAATATATATCTGTCAATAATTGATAATTGAAAGATATATTGCATAAATTTATTTTGTAAATATTTGTAATGATAATTGTCAAATAAGTTTATTTTTTTACAAAAACATAAAACATTATTTTGAAATTTTTGAATGCACTATATATAATACACTTGTTGTCAAAACTATTTAATTGAGTAAAATTTGAAAATTTGAAGTCGAGTTATATGAAAAATTGATGCAACTAAATTTCAGTGGTTAAATCAAAGACTTTTTACTTTTGATAACATGTATAATGTATAATATATTATTGTTTATGTTGGCAACAAAGTAGTAAAAATATTATATCATAAATTAGAAATGTTAATAATAAATATGTTTATTTATTTTCATAAAAAATACAATCATGTGAAATAATAATAACTAGAATTCTCAAAAATAATATAAAATAGACAAAATTGGATAAATGCATGTAATTTATAACTTGGAAATGGCCAATAAATTAAGAAATTTTAGTTAAATTAATTGGCAAACTTCTTGATATATTGTAATCCAAACAAATTAAATTTAATGACCATCAAAATTGAGATTATCTATATGAAAATTCTTAAAATCTGAAGGTAAAAGTTTACTTGTAATGTATGCTTCAGAATGAGTAGTTTCAGCAGAAGATAAATCTTCATCTTCACTTAAATCATGTATTTTTTGTTCTGAATTTAAAAACATAAGAAAATTTGCAGATTTCCTATCAAACAAAAAATCATTGATCCAGTTTTCTGATATAACATAAATTGTTTCAGCACTTGGACGTTTGGATGGATCTTTGTGCCAACATAATTCCATTAATTCTATATAACATTGAGGTGTGTCTTTATTGTTTTTTGGCCGAAGTCCATTGAAAATATCAACAGCTAATTCAGCATTATATGCCCTGTTGGCGAATGGTCTTTTTCCTGTCAAAATAACCCACATAATAATTCCAACACTATAAATATCTGAAGCTTGTGAATATTGATATTTATTCAATACCTCAGGTGCAATATATGGCAATACACCATATGCTCCAGATGATGAAGTTTCATTTGCTAATCTACATAGCCCTAAATCTCCTAATCTTGTGAATTTATATTTTGAATCATCAGATATTTCAGTTATCATAAGATTTCCAGGATGAATATCACGATGGATAAATCCTTTACTATGAATGACTTTTAATCCCCTAATAAAAGAATTTAATAACCATAATCGTTCAATCCAAGGTAATGATTTATTTTGATCAAGAAAATTCCTCAAGTTTCCATTTTTCATATGTCGTAAAACTATTGCATATTCTTTTGTCATTGAATCTTGGGTTATACCCAAAATTGGCAAAACATATTTATCACGACATTGAAAATTTGTAGTTAACTATAGTTACAAAAAATTAAAATTAATATAAATAATATTATATATTATACAAAAAAAATATTGATACATTGATGCATTTAATATTTACCTCTTTTAAAAATTCAGAACTAATTTCTTGTGAATTTTTAAGTTTCTTCAAGGCAACTTGATTTGATTTATAAAATTCAAGTACCTCTTCAGGCATATCTATCCATTCTGCTTTCCAAATACTGCCAAACCCTCCTTCAGCTAAATATTTTATGTTTTTCAATTTGCTATAGTCTATCCATCTCCAAATTTCCCATTCATTTGCATTTTCATCTGATTGAGTCATTTGAATAATATTGTCAACATCAGAATTACCACTAGTCCATTTTGTCATTTCTATAAGTTTACAATCTGAACANAATAACCATAATCGTTCAATCCAAGGTAATGATTTATTTTGATCAAGAAAATTCCTCAAGTTTCCATTTTTCATATGTCGTAAAACTATTGCATATTCTTTTGTCATTGAATCTTGGGTTATACCCAAAATTGGCAAAACATATTTATCACGACATTGGAAATTTGCTTTTAACTATAGTTACAAAAAATTAAAGTCAATGATATTATATATTACACAAAAAAATATTGATACATTGATGCATTTAATATTTACCTCTTTTAAAAATTCAGAACTAATTTCTTGTGAATTTTTAAGTTTCTTCAAGGCAACTTGATTTGATTTATAAAATTCAAGTACCTCTTCAGGCATATCTATCCATTCTGCTTTCCAAATACTGCCAAACCCTCCTTCAGCTAAATATTTTATGTTTTTCAATTTGCTATAGTCTATCCATCTCCAAATTTCCCATTCATTTGCATTTTCATCTGATTGAGTCATTTGAATAATATTGTCAACATCAGAATTACCACTAGTCCATTTTGTCATTTCTATAAGTTTACAATCTGAACATGTGTTATTTAGTTGATTTAAACTTTCACAATTAATGCATTGGTGTTCTAATTTACTCTTATTTTTTTTAACATGAGAAATCTCATTTCTATAGAAATATTCAATTGAACTTTGTCCAAATTTGTCACCTCCTTCAGCTGATTTAAGAAACCATGCAAATGCTTTCTCTTCATCTTTTTTAATTCCAATTCCATTGGTATAACAATATCCAAGATTATTTTGTCCAATGTGATTTCCACCTTCAGCTGATTTAAGAAACCATGCAAATGCTTTCTCTTCATCTTTTTTAATTCCAATCCCTTTGAGATAACAATTTCCAAGATTTTTTTGTCCAATGTGATTTCCACCTTCAGCTGATTTCAGGTACCACTGGAATGCTTTCCCCTCATCTTTTATGGTTCCGATTCCTTTTTCATAACAATATCCAAGATTTAGTTGTCCTTCACTGCTTCCACCTTCAGCTGATTTCAGGTACCACTGGAATGCTTTTCCTTCATCTTTTATGGTTCCAATCCCATTATCATAACATATGGCGAGATTGAATTGTCCTAGATTATTTCTTCCTTCAGCTGATTTCAGGTACCACTGGAATGCTTTCACTTTATCCTTTATGGTTCCAATCCCTTTGAGATAACAATTTCCAAGATTTTTTTGTCCAATGTGATTTCCACCTTCAGCTGATTTCAGGTACCACTGGAATGCTTTCCCTTCATCTTTTATGGTTCCAATCCCATCATCATAACATATGGCAAGATTGAGTTGTCCTAGATTATTTCCCCCTTCAGCTGATTTCAGGTACCACTGGAATGCTTTCCCTTCATCTTTTATGGTTCCAATCCCGTTTTGATAACAATATCCAACATTACATTGCCCATCATTATCTCCTCCTTCAGCTGATTTCAGGTACCACTGGAATGCTTTCCCTTTATTTTTTATGGTTCCAATCCCTTTGAGATAACTATTTCCAAGATTATTTTGTCCAATGTGATTTCCACCTTCAGCTGATTTCAGGTACCACTGGAATGCTTTCCCTTCATCTTTTATGGTTTCAATCCCATTTTGATAACAATATCCAAGATTATTTTGTCCAATGTGATTTCCACCTTCAGCTGATTTCAGGTACCACCGGAATGCTTTCCCTTCATCTTTAATGGTTCCAATTCCATTTCGATAACAATATCCAAGATTACATTGCCCATCATTATCTCCCCCTTCAGCTGATTTCAGGTACCACTGGAATGCTTTCCCTTCATCTTTTATAGTTCCAATCCCATCATCATAACATATGGCAAGATTGAATTGTCCTAGATTATTTCCCCCTTCAGCTGATTTTAGGTACCACTGGAATGCTTTCCCTTTATCTTTTATGGTTCCAATCCCTTTGAGATAACAATTTCCAAGATTTTTTTGTCCAATGTGATTTCCCCCTTCAGCTGATTTCAGGTACCACTGGAATGCTTTCCCTTCATCTTTTATGGTTCCAATCCCATTTTTATAACAATATCCAAGATTATTTTGTCCAATGTGATTTACCCCCTCAGCTGATTTCAGGTACCACTGGAAAGCTTTCCCTTCATCTTTTATGGTTCCAATTCCTTTTTCATAACAACGTCCAAGATTTAGTTGTGCATCACTGTCTCCCCTTTCAGCGGATTTCAAGTACTGACAGAATTCTTCCTCTTTAATATTTATAGTTTCATTCTCATTGGAATATATATTTTCCATTGACGTAATGATTTGCTCAAAGTTATAATAAAATTTATTGAATTTAAAATTTTTGTAAAAGTTTAAAGTGGAATATATTTTAAGAAAAGGTTATAAGAGAAAACAAAAAGGTCAAATGAATAATTTTACGTTTTATTATTTACAATAAATGCATCTAAGAATTTTTGAAGTTAACAGTTCAAATATTTATAAATATCAAATTTTCATTGTACAATTCAACTAAAATTGGAATTATAAAGGGGCACATGATTGATTAGTCAAGTCAGTACGATTTTAAGAATGCAATCGTACAAAGTTGTACAAAGTTGTACAAAGTTGTACAAAGTGATTTTCTATACTAAATTGCAAAATCGTACCACATGTTAACACGATCTTCATTGAATATTTCAAAATTAGAATTTCTTACAGAGGCTATAAGAAAAAAACTTAAATTAGAACTTATTATAATAAAAGCGGATGGTTACACATTATTTTTAAAAATTTAGTTTATTTTTATAAAATGCAAAAAAAAACTAAAAATTCAAGCTAATAAAACGAATCTGACCAAGAACTCTTGTTGAAAATTGTGCAGAAATGTGAAATCGGTCATAAAAATATAAAGGTATTTAATAAATTTAATAAATTATAATTACTTCAAATATTATAATTATTGGATGATAATAATTATTTAAATAGTATTTAATTAATTGGAGTTTAAGTTGGCATAATTTCCAAATAACCTTTACGATATAATTATCACATGTAAACAATTTATTATATACTAGTCTTCTCATGACTTAAAAATTATTTAATGTAATAAAAAAAACTAAAAAAAATTTGCTTCGGACATTCATCAGACTCTGGATATTAGTTCAATCATCAAAATATAAATTAAATAAATTCAATTAACAATATGTTCTATTATACAAACATAAGTTAATTCTGACCCTATCCATTCTATTAAGCTATAATCCGATAAATTGATATTTTAATTATTTAAATTATTATTTCAAAATTAAAAAAAAAAAATTAATCAAAATTAACAAAATTAAAATTCAATAATAAAAAACGGTCCTTTAAAATAATTTGTATTGTAAATTAGAAATTGCTTTGAATATTTCGAGCTTAATATCAAAATTTCAAAGATCTATAATACAATAAATGTAAAGAAAAGATAAAATTCGAGAACAGTAAATTATTCAATTTTTCTATTAAGGATAATTTTTTAAATAAATCTTGCACATTTCACAAAATTTGGGTCTGTATTCTTTAATCTCATTAATTTCGAACCATGGAAAAAATAAAATTGATAATATTATAATATAAAAAAGTCAATTATGTAGTTGAATTAGATAATAAAGCAAATTATTATTATGAAAATATTCCATACGAATTAAATCACTTTATCGCCGAAGAAATAGAAATGGATTTGGAATATGAAAAATGCGATTATAGTATTAGAAGTGAAAATGGGAATACAGAAATAATTCAGAAGAAAGGGAGAATGAGAAGAAAGAGGGAAAATAAATGTCCTCCGACATTTAATGGTCACGTAAGTTATGCCAAAGTTACATTTTTGATGATGCAAATAGAAAATATCAAAAACATAACTTATCTGTCTGTCTAATATTTGATGATGATTATTGGATAACGAACACATCACAATATAAATTTCATAAATCCGGACTTAGCATTTCCTTATAGTATTAGGAGGATATAATTCTTGTACATGAAAAATTCTGATAATCAATATAAATTAAATAGAAGTAATTTTATAAATAGTTTCATATTTTCGTTTAATTTAAAGAGAAGAGGAGGAGATTTAAGGAAAGAATCTAAATTAAGTAGAATTAAAATTAAAAAAGAGCTATTTATTGTTCACATTAAATGGACCATGATTATTTTGATTGATTAATTGATTTTATTATTGTTTTAACGAAAATACCATACTAAAAATATTAAATATTCTATTTAAATTATTTCAGAAATTTTAATTTCTTCACCAATATAAATAATAAATAAAAATTAGTAATAATAAATATTTATAAAACTCATCTAATAATTATCTTTATGATTATCAGAATACAGTTGATTTTGTAATACTTTTTTCAAATTATTAAAAATGTAATTTTGATGTCTATTTTGAAACATCCTTCTCTTTCTCCTCTTCGATTATTATTATTATTTAATTGATGCTGTTTATATTTATAGTATATACAATTTTTATAATCACTATATTTATACTCATACCTTATTTTCGACCCGAATCTTTCATTTATTGAATATTTTACTACAATCAGTATTATGGGCTCCATAGATTAATTGCAGAACATCAAATGTAAAAAATAAAATTATTCTTTCCATAAGGAATATTTGGTAATGCTAGCCTATTTATAAATATCAGTTTCATCATTTATCATATTAAATACTTTTTTTTGTAAAAAAAAATACATTTCGCTCATTCACAGTTTGTAACATGTTTCTTTGGTAAGTCCATTAAAATTATTATGATTATGTAAATATTTAATATTCTATATATATATTATCATAATAATATTAAAATTATATGAAATCTATAGTATAATTATTATTCATTTTTAAATTTCGTTATCATTTACAGTGTCTTTCATATAATAGATAAAATTTTTATCAAGCAATATTTGTTCTGGTTGAAAACTCGAGATTCCATGAATATGCATTGTTGTTTTGTTATCAAAAATATCATAAAAAAGAAATACGAGATAAAATTATAATAACTAATATTATTGATTATATGCAATATAAGTATTTTCCATTCTTAAAAATTTATGTTAAGATCTATTATTATTGCATTACATTACCGTCATGATCTTGATTATTAATATTAATAAGGATTAAACATTTTCTTGCGATGGTAATTAGAATTATAAAAATTTATCTTTGACAAATAACTAATAATGAGATTAGATTAATAATAGGAGTTAGCTTGTGAATAATTATTAAGAATTAAATAAAATCGAAAATAAGTAATTAACAAATTTCCTAAACAAGTAAAAAACTAAAGATCTTTAGGCCTAGTTTATCCATAACAAAAATTTAAAATTACCTAAATTATCATTTCATCCAGAATTAGGAAAAGGTTCGAAAATCATGCAATTAGTTAATCAAAATTTCAAGTTTTACTAGAAAGACTTTACCATTCTTTTCATTTATTTTACCAAGGTGTACACGGGTATGTCGTTAAATTTTAAATCTATATTTTTTTAGTTTTTGAGGAGGGATATCTGGTTGATTATTTTTTATTTATTTTAAAATTCCCATGACAATTATTTTTTGTAAATGAGAGATTTTATTAAATAATTATTTCGGGATTTTCATATCACAAATGCTTCAGCGACGATCCTTTTCACCTGAAAATCATTTGACTTTGATTTTTATTCACTCTCGTGGAATTTCATGTGACATACATAGAAATAAAAGAAAAAAAATTGGATTACACCATGAAAACTATTTTCCTGCAAAACTCGAAAGACTAGAGTTATAAACTAGGAGGCATTTGACGGATATGTGATGAATAAACATTATCTGATAAAGATAAGGATATTATGGCACAAAATGTCAATGTAACATCGTCTAAAGGGAAAATAGCACTAAATTAGTTCCTTTGACAATCTCTGTTTTTATTTTTTTGTGTCGAAAATTAAAAAAAAAAACATTAATTTCCATTGGATCTTTTTGAGTTGAAGGAGGAAGTGACTAAATTAAAGTCATAAAATTTATGCCCAGCATTAATTACAAGGGGAGCATTTAATTACATGCGTTTTATAAAATTTTCTAATTTTGGGAATAATACTTTGGTTTTGTTCTTGCTCTGCAGAAATTTTGACCTACATTTTATGCACTCATTAATCCGTTTCACATTTCCATCAAACTTTTAAATTGAAAAGTAAATATTTTAAAGCATTTACTTGCCCCGGTCGAGATATCATCATCTCATTGATTTGTTTTTATTTTTTTTGATGTTATCAATATTAAACATATATTATAATCGTTCAGAACATTTTCCACGTATAAATATCAGATATACTACATATATATAAATATTTATTTAAAAATCTTTCTTTATGTTTACTAATTGCTATTTATTAACCTTTTTTTTTGTTCTGATTATCACGACCAATTGATATATCAACATATTCTTTAGTTTTAGACAAAGAAAATAATGTTTTATTTATTAAATTAATCCAATCTTATTGGTTGATTGGATACAATTTTAAAAGATTACATTATTATAATAAACCTTTTGAATATTCTATTGAGTTAAAAGGAAATAAAAATTAAAAATAAGGTAAAAAAAAAAGAAGAATATCGAGGGAAGAATTTATATAAAACTAAAATTGAAAATTTGAAAAAAGGTGTAAAAATAGAGAAAAATGATTTTGACAAATGTCATATAATTATAAGAATTTGAATTTGTGTAGATAAATATAATAAAGAAAAAATAAGAAAAACATTCGATTAAGAAGTTGTGGTACGTGTAATTCTTGTGATTCAATTGTTGGTGACGCGTAAAATTAATAATTTCAATTAAATAGAATATAAATTAATAATGATTTTAAATATAAATAATTTAATTAATAACTTACTTTTTCCCTTCTTTTCCTTCTTTTTTTCCAAGCGATTTCTATTTGAGGATAAATATTTGTTTGCAAAGTATAATTAATCGCAAACATTTAATATAAAATATAAAATTAACCTTATATCTCTGCGTGCTCATTGAATATCCTTGTTACGTCACTGTACATCAGGAAATTTAATAAAGCGTAATATTACTACGCAATATTGCGAGAATTACGTAAATTTATGAAAAATCATCTAAATTTACGGCTTATTAAATTTCTTATGCCTTGTTGTATTGAAATTTACTTTTACTTACCCATTTCTCTTAAATAATCTGTAATCACTTTTATAATCCAATAATTTAGGCAATTGGCAAAATTCTTGTCATGACCTCTTCGTTGAAGCTTTTTAACCGATGCTGCATAACCCCATTCTAATAAATTTTCATATTATTGTCATATTGTAAAATGATAATTTCAATAATAATAATAATATGTCAAAGAAAAGTTAAGTTAGGTAAATTTGTCACAAAATAACTTTTATTTAAACTTACCCCATTATCATTTCGGAATTTGTTTTACACTATCAATAAAAAACATTTAATATTAATAAAAACTTCTTTTTTTTTCGCTTTAAAAGTTAGAATTTAATAAATTGGATCATAAACGATGCTCTGACACATTAATGCGGAGATAAGTTGTTAATTTGTATCTTTGCTAAAAAAAAAAAAAACTAATAAATATCATGCCAAACAATAAAAAGCTAGAAAATAGACAAAAAGCAATGTGGTATAAAAAAGTGACAACGGAATCTTACATAAAAACCACATAAATATCATTTAAAAGTTTCTGCTTTTATACTAACTGGTATCTTTTAAATGATAAAAGCAAAATAATACAAATTCAAGACAATAAGAAACCTACTTTTAATATTCTGGTATTTAAAGTTATATTTAGTTTTCAACGAAAAGCAAGGTTTATTCTTTAAGAAAAAGAAAGAGATGTGAACGTTATCAAGGTCAAGGCTATATTCACCGGATATAAATAAAATCATTACATTATCATTTCAAATCATAAACAAATGATTTATTCTATCAGTATCCGATCTGAAAATTTCTATAAAAAACCAGTTTTCAAATAAATATCGTAGCAACAAAATGTTCCAAATTCTGAACCATTATATAAAATTTAATTAGTGATTTTTATTTTATAAATAATAATAGAATTATAAATAATGAATAATAAAATTAATTAAAATAAAATAATAAATTAATTAACACTCACTCCAGCTCGAATAATTTTTCAATACACCATGAAGAAATAAACTTAAAGGGGTATCTAATTAGAATTGAACATAATGTTGAAGATGTTCAATAATGCCGAAACAAATAGTAGGCTACAAAATTTAAATGAGATTTAGTTGCATGATCATTAAATATTGATTTTTATCGGGTAAAATTCAATAAATCTTTAAATTCGTCTATAATAATCATGGGTAAATAAATATTTTGAAAATTTAATGATTAAGAAATGTCACGGGTTTTTTTCACGGGTGATGAATGTTGGTGTGACTAATATGATTTTCGCAAGTAAAAAAATTCTGTCCCCAGTATACATAATAACAAATATACTCCCTGACAAACCAATCCTAACCCCTTGGGCATATCATGTGAGCGAAAAATTTTGGTGATACCGGGTAAGAGACGATGCCCAAGCTTACTGAAATATCTAAATCCCAATTTTCCATAAGATCTTTAGCCGCTTCACATGATTGTAACACTTCAAAAATCTTTAGTTACAATTTATGATCTTCATTAAAATGTTGTCTACTTCTACTGTATACCTAATATTTTAATAAAATAAGCTAAGATTTATTAATCGAAAAAAAAAAATAAAGAAATATGACAATTCTAATATAACAACACGTTTTTATATTCTGTAATTGTAATAAATATAAATATAAATGCAATAATTAACATAAATAGTATCAATAATTTCACGAAATTATTAATTATCATTCAAATAAAATTAGAAACATTAGAAACAATTACTTTTCCGTTTCACTTGATCCTCGTTTTATTGTCATATCTTTATATGATTTTCGTCTAAAATATATTAAATATTGATCGAATACAATATTGCCACTAGAAACCATTTCAATATATTTAATTAATAATAATTTTGTAAATATAAAAAAAAAAATAGATTTTATTATTAATAATAAAATTAAAAAAACAAAAGCGTAAAAGCCTATACTAATATAATATATTAATAAAACAAAAAAAATTCAATGAATAAAAATTAACCTTTATAAAAATCTAAAAAAAATGATTGATTCTTACAATTATACTTTTCAACTCAAATGTTTTATTTTTCTTCATTATATTATCTAAATTTTAATAACTATAATTATTTATTTCATGTCACTTAGAAAACAAATGAAAAAGAATATATTTGACAAGAATCTTTACTTTATTTCTCATTTATTAATTTTTCAATAAAAAATAATTAATTATAAATTTTATCTAGATATTTTTTTAATTGTTATAAAAAAAATGAGAATACTAACGATATAATTAGTTTTTAAGTAGTTATGGATATGAGTATGTATTTACTGCAATATTTCTTATAATAAACACAATAATAATGATTTAAATTATTGGAATTTTATAAAATAAAATATTATTTATATTAGAAAATAAAACTTATTTTTATTATTCTTTTTCGAATAAATGTTATGAAATTTATTTACTAATATATATACTTCAAATAAATATATTTTTGATATTTCTATTGCTAATTCTAAGTTGAAACTTATAATTTGAATCATTTTTAGGAATTCCTATTATGTAATTAATTTTGCGTTTTTTTAATTGCATATTTAGTAATTAAATAAAAATAAATTAATGAATAATTTTGCATAAATATTATTATCATTATTTATTTTTCCTGTGTTCAAAGCGAGGTACATCTAATCATCTTATCATTTATTAACCAATATTATTTCAAAGATTTTTATCTCACAAATCTTGTCATAAAATTATTAATCAAAAATCAAGAATCATGTGAATATGATGGAAGGATGTAGAAGAAATTTTGATATGACAACTCATGATATTATCAATATCATTAAAACTTTAAACTACGGGCAAAATTTCTAAATATGGATTAGATCACAAAAAAATTTTGCTAACAATTAGTCTGATGTAATAATTAGTAATCATTAATATACAATAATTCTTTGTCTGATATACTCAAACTATTAAATTAGATTGATTGGCTGATGAATTTTTTTTTCGGCTGAAACAAATAAAGTGAAAAAAACTCATTTAAAAAAAATTCGACATTTCTCAAAAAAAAATTAAAAATGGATTCTTCAAGTCAACAAAAATCTCAACAAGAGCAACAACAACCACCAAAACCACAATACTATTTTGATCAACCGCTAGAGAAACTTAAATTTCCTACTCAATTAAAAATTAAAAATAGGCAACAAAAGGTATTAAAAACATTTTTAAAGTTTAAATATTTGACTTCTTTATTCCTTTCACTTATTTCAATTCTTTATGGCTTCAACAACAGCAACAAAGAAATCCTTCCGAGTTGTTGAAATATCAACAAAGTATAAGAAAAATGTGTGAAGCAGGGTTGCAACCCAATCAAAAGCCACAACAACAACAACCACAACGACAACAATCACAACTACAACATATACAAGAGTATCACCAACCTTCAGTAATAAGAGAAAATCTTAAGTTGCCAGAAAACTACCATCAATTTAAAATTAAAAATAGGCAACAAAAGGTATAAAAATGTCATTTTTAGATTTAAATTAAATATTTGACTTTTTACATTCCTTTCACTTATTTCAATTCTTTTATAGCTACAAAAACAACAAAAACAGCAACAAAGAAATGCTGGGGAGTTGTTTAAATATCAACAATGGATAAAAAAATTATGTGAAGCAAAATTGAATATTGCTAAATCTAATGATAATAATAATGATAATAACCAAAATAATAAGAATAACAAAAGGGCTCGAGGTAAGCATTATTTTTTATATCAAAAATTTTGAGATCATAACTAATTTATTTTATTTATTAGAAGATGAAAACGATTTTGCATTCGATGCTACCAATAATAATAATAATAATAAGAAAATTAAAAGTAAGTATTTTTTATATTATATTAAAGAGAAAGATATTCTTTAAAATATTTGCGATTGATACTAATTTTATTTTATTTATTAGAAGATAGTGATAAAAATAATAATAAAGATAATAATGTAAATAATAATGAAAATAATAATACTAATAATGCAAATAATAGTAATGTAAAAAACAAGAGGGAAAGAGGTAAACATCTTTTCCTTTATATATTTTTCAAAAAATTTGAGATTGGTACTAATTTATATTATTAATTAGATGACGATGAAAATGTTGCTGTTGATGTAAATAATCATGCCAATAAGAAGCAAAAACTTTAATACAAACGGTGGTTAAAATTTTTTTTAAATTTAAAATTTATTATTTTTCATTGTATATACTTAAATAAATAAATAAATAAATAAGTGCATAAATATAAATATAAGGTATCATTTATTTGTGTAATGTGAAGCAAAAATTTTTAAATATATAAATATCAATTTGATTAGGTTCGCTCAAAAATATATCAGCAAAATAATCATGACAATATAAAATCAAAGAATTCATATCTATACTCATTGCGTTACCTTTGAAACTTTTTTTAACTATCGATTGATTGGATTATTGATTGAGCGAGAAATTTTATTTAAATAAAGAATAAAGAATTAGAGAATTCTTAAAAAATTTTGTAGTAAATACGATTTTTGTGATCCAAAAAAATAAGATATTTGAATTCGAAAAAATTTCTTAATTGGTAATTTAATGAATCATTATTTAATAAAAGTTCAAATACTATGTAATAATCTGAAAATATGCACGATAAATTGAATAATTAATATAATTTAAGAAATTAACAATAGTTAATTTGGGTTCATTAATTATTTAATTTTAGAACATAAATAAAAAAAAATAGAACATGAGAATTTTTATTTGAAACGAAAATTGCTAATAAATTATTTTGAGAGTTTAAATGACATCGTCATTGATAATTAACTTTAAAACCATTAAATTGTAAATATAATATACTGTACATATTTTATATTAATTTTAGTTATTATATATATAACATTATTCGAATTTCATGATTTTAAATGCCAAGTTTATATCTTCGATTTTTAATTTCACATATATGTTTTGCCCAGGTATTTTTTTCGCCGTTATTCCTATTAATTTCTAAGTCTGATGTAATTCTGGAGATTTTTTCTTTCAAAAGCAATCGTTTGTACTTCTCTCAATCTTTCCAAGACTTGATTTAAGATATTTAAAAGAGTTAAGAGTGAATGATAACCTTTATCAAAGAATATGTTCTTGAGAAACTGAACAGTAAAAACAAGCCTTTAAAAGTTTATCATTTATCTAGTTTCCTATAAAATCAAATCTATATATAATGAAAATGATACTCAAATCTGCGTTCTTTTAAATCAGAAAATTGACTGTACGCACCTCGATTTTGCTTCCTCATGATTTCTTACTACTCCTCTTTTATAGTGCATATTGCGTGAGTTAGAACTTTAATCTAGACCAATATTCTAGACTTCAACCTTCTCTTGAAATGAAATTTCAACATAGTAGTTGATGTGTCGAGACCATCTAAACTAGAAACATTAATGAACGATGCTCAAGATCATATCATTGACATCCTCTTTCTTGATAATCCAATAAAATTATTATTATCAAACGAAATGTAACGAAAAACTTGACAATAAAAGTAAATTTTTTTTTTTCAAAAAACAATTTTATTTAAAAATGAAAATAAGAAATCAAAGCTAATTGATAAGAAAATCTAAAGAAAATCTAAAATTATTTTAAAGAAAGTATAAATTCAACGATCATGTCTATAAAATCTAATTTAATCACACACATAATGTGATCTTAATAAATTTATGTAATTATTACATATAATAATGGCATCAAAATGACATCTGAGATTTTACTCTCGGAAATAGTTGATTTGGAGCAGGAGATATTACATCCATTAAGGCTTCATATAAACCATCAGCCGCATTGGAATTTGATAACTAAAAAAATACAATAAAATGCAATAAAATTTAATGAAAATATAATAAAACGTAATAAAAATATAATTGAACAATAACAGATTACAAACCTCGATAGCTAGATGAACGAGTTGGCTACCCTCAAATGCAAGTAATTTTACGAATTTCTCCTGTGATCTTTCCACATGCATTCCAGGAAATAATGCAACGTTTAAAAATACTCTTAATGCATTATCATCACGCATGACTATAAAATAATTATATTTTTTTTAGTCAAATATTGAACTCTTGTAATCATGGTGATCGCGTTTAATGCATAATAAAAGTAATCATAATGATCACAAATTTATATTGAAGGTTTACCTAATCGAGGTGATTTTTTATGATCTCGGGTTCCAACTTCTCGTTCTTTCCATGTCTACTCCTCCGTTCAATATAATTTTGAACTAATCGAGTGTTGAGAAATTTCATTCTCCTCGCCAGTTAACACTAAATTAGTTAATATAAAAAAATATTATTGTCGTAATTATTATTATTGTTATTGTTATTGTTAAACTATTGTTTTCAATGTTTCTACCTTCTTGTTCGTTTAATAAAGCTTGTACACCTGTTCCGAAAGGAACTTCTTCCTTATCATTATCATTACCATTTTCTTCTTCACCATTTTGTGAAGGCTGCTCATCAAAAATCGACATATTTGATTTTTGTGAGCTTAACGTATTAGAAAAACTTTCCATAAAAGAATTTTCACCGTATCTGGACCCCGATCCAAATACACCTTTCTGTAAAAGTTCAATTATTTAATATTATTTTCTTTTTTATTTTATTTGATAATAATAAAACCTGAAGATATAATTAAAATATGAATATAATTATTAACTTACTTTATTTTGAAATTGAGATCTACTAGAACTTTTAAAGATATTAGTAATATATCCACTACCGAAAATTGGTTGGGGTTGTGGTTATTGTTGAATATATAAAACCAAATAAAACTGATTCAGTTTGGTTTAAAGTCAGTTCAGTTTTGGATAATTATCATTTGGTTTCAAACCGAATCTGAACCGTTGAGAGCTTTACATGTAATAAATGAAATTGAAAAAATGTTATATTATTATATTACATGCACTATATTCTCAAATATTGCTATAATTTTAGATTTGGATATAATTCATACCATTCAATCGTCTTTACGATTTGCAACCAGTAGCCCATGTTTGACTTTCTTGTCTCGCAAATTCCATGATCCTTCATGTGGAATGAAAGAAGCTTCGTGAGAAGAAAGATGATATTAAAGTGTAAGCATTGGAAGAAACGCTCAGGAACTTAATAAACAAATTTATTTGTTACGCTGATAATTAAGAAAATCCACGCCTTGCTTAATTTTGTTCTCTCATTAAAGTTTATAAATTTGATGTTTACCCTATTTAATAGGAATTATATTTATTTCAATATTAAATAAAAAAAGTGATTATTCACGAATTCATAATTTTATTTTATTTTTTATCGTACCTCATTAATTATAAGTTCAGCAACAAATGATCTTCAATTTAAGTTTCGTGTTGCAATAATCTTATTAATCTTGAAACGACGTCTGGAAGTGGCCTTTTATCAATAAATCCTCAGCAATTCTATAATCCTAATTTTTTCTTACCAACAGTATATAAACAATTAAAATACAAATTGAGTAATTAATATGAGTATCAAATAAATTTACTTATAGAAAAAATAAAACCTAATAACAGTGTTTCATATGTGTCATTATTATTGCACACTTGAATAAAAAAATTAGTGTAAAAAGCATGTGATCCAAAAAAAGTGTTAAATTTGGATAAATATTTTGCGATCTATAAAAAATCAAATACTGAACAAAAAATTAGATGAAATCTAGTTTAATTATTTTGATTATGTAAATAAAAAATTCTAAGAAATACTCATCAAGGACATTTTGAAACAAAACTTGACTATCACACTTCGATCTAAAGAAAAATAAATAAAATCAATGTTAGTAAAAATTGAAATCATTATCATTACATTATTATAAGAAAAAGTATAGAATTATCAATAAAAAAATCAAAAATCGGTCGTAGAAAATTGCCAAAATATAATTATTAGTAATATAAATAAAAATAG
Organism: Diversispora epigaea; assembly: GCA_003547095.1. Lineage (NCBI taxonomy): Eukaryota > Fungi > Glomeromycota > Glomeromycetes > Diversisporales > Diversisporaceae > Diversispora > Diversispora epigaea. Next base: position 454,412 of record PQFF01000283.1, on the reverse strand, counting down.
TAAAGAAAATAAATACTAGTAGAAATAAATGTTAGCAGTAAAAACGTAGAAATTCTTATAGAATAAAAAAAACTAAAATTATCAAATAAAATAGGAGATTATTAGTAAAAATAATTATTTATAAAAGAAATCGTAACATTAGTAAAAAAAGAATCGTTAGCAAATAATTAGTAAAATAAATTGAATAGAAATAAGAAATAGAAGTGTTAGTAGCAAATAAAAATGTTGGCATAGAATTTTTGTGTAGTATTAGTCATAATAATAAAGAATTATTCATTAGTATATAGATAAAATATTAATAAAATCATTAGAAAAAAATGAAAAATAAATCAAAATCATTAGTATTAAAGAGAAGTTATAATAAATAGAAATCATTAATACAATTAAAGATAGAAATAATTAGTAAATAGTAATGATAGAATTGCTGATATAATTTAAATTAACTAAAATTGACATTGGTAGAAAATATTAAAATATCGAAATTAATTATTAATAAAAGATTGTAGTTAATATTTTAATCTCGAGTTCAAAATGCATTACCTATATGAAGCCGCGCTTATTTAGAGAACTCTAAACATCTGTGATCTGCCAAATCTCGACTTTTTTTCTTCCTCTTCACTTCAATGGAACTATTTTTTGAGGTCCATTATCTTGACAGGTAAGTATCAGATCCAAAAGTAACACCGGCCAGCAGCCATTTTATTCTCTTAAATTCCGTGATCCTCATGTAGACTTTACAAGAAGGATGACATTAAGTGTGGGTTTGGAAGAATGTAAGCTAGAACTTTAAAAAATATGATATATATAAAAGAGAGAATTATAATAAATATGAAGAAATAATTATCATGACCATATTACTGGAAATAATTGCTGGATGCATTTATTACCACAATAATTAAGAATATTCAAATCTTGCTTTATCTTATTACCTATCCAGATTGGATGCATTCAATACCACAATAATTAAGAATATACATATCTTGCTTGATCTTGTAGACTCGAAAATGATAATTAAATCTAACCAAATCAGCTATCCTACTTCTTATAAGTATGCAAAAATGCTGCTGTCCCTATTTTAAATTATATTTATTTCGAAAAAAAAGTGATTTATAAAATTATTTTAATTTTATCGTACCTCAATTACTTCATAAACTTCCAAACTTTATTATAAGTTTTAACAACGTAATCTGCCACATTCGAAGTATTTTCAAATTTAGTTTGATTTTGTCATCTTATTCTGATCAGCTTTTGCGATAAGTCTTTATCGATCATTCCTCATTAAGATTTTGATGGCTGATTTATTCCTTCCAACTTCATTGAATATCAAAGGCAATAAAAACGAGTTCAGTGCCTTTTCTCGGGCGAATATCTTTGCTACCGAAAATAAATCTAATATTATAAAAAGAATTTTTCATAAATATTTCTGATCAATGCCAGAGACGCATCGGGGGTATTGGTCATATCATAATGAATAATATTTTCTTGTGGAAGTGATGTTTGTAAAAATTGGAATGAACATCTAGTTAAACATCATCTCTGTTCTTTGAAATTAAATAGTGTATATTCTAGTCAAATAATATAATTTAAAAAATTGTTAATAATTTTCAATAATGTTCTTGCTCCAAATATGTAAATCAAATAATTTATCTAAACATTATAAAAAAAATTTTGACTAAAGATTACATACCACTACAACAATCCAAAATATTAGTCCTTTGAACAGTTGTAGAATGTAATAAATAATATTACAAACAAATCTTTGATTTCGGGAAAAATCATTTGCCAATCCATCAGTTTGTTAAATTAAATGAAGAGAATTATTTCTAACTACTAGATTATATGGGCAAGAGAAAATATATGTTAGTATTTCCAATCTCTCAATAATATACAAAAATAAAATGTAGACTAAAAAATGACTAAGAGTATTTCGGGTTCCCGAGATCAGATGGTGTCACATGTTCAAAGTCTCTCAAAAAAAACAATAAAGGTATAAGTAATAGTTTGTTATAAAGAAACATCATATTAAATGACAATAATAATAATAAGAAACAAGTAATTAAACAAGCAACCAAATAAAAAAGCAAAAAGACAGACCAAAATGTCAGTTGGAATTTTGAAATCGTGAGTCTTGCTCATATAAAAACAACGAAAAACATCAGTTAAGATGGAAAAGTGATAACTTTTGTATCATTTAAACGTTGAAAATAATGAAAATATACTTACTTTTTCATATTTCCGGAATTCAAAAGTTGTAGGTTCGGAAAAGCCAAAAAAAAGTGAGGTGAAAAAAATATTTAGGTCATACCCACAAAGTATTTCGGTCAGCCGACCTAAAATGTTAGTAGTAAGGAAAATGTTATCAAAAATATAAATAATTAGTGATAGAATGGAAAAAATGGTAGAAATAAAAATAATTAGCACAAATGGAAATAAAATAAATGAAAAGTTAGAAAGTAGAAAAAATCTCAATAACAAGAAATTCGTTGGTATAAAAAAATATAAATAGCAAGGTAAATCAGTAATGATAATTTTATTGGCTATATAAAGAAGGATTCTCATTGGTAAAAGCCTGATCTCACATGATAATTCGTTGTTAACCTGATCTCACATGATATTTACACAAAATCATAGATATTACTTTACAAAAATGATGATTACGTCGTGCTCAACGGCACGAGAATCAACTAGTAGTAAATAAGTATAAAAATGATATTGTTATTAAAAAAAAATTTGTAAAAATACATGGAAATAAAGCAATAAATTGGAAAAATAAAGAAAATTGTTAATTGAAAAATAAATGATTAGTATACATCATTAGCACAAATAAAGATCATTAATAGAATAGAATAAAAATGGCAGTAGGAACAAATATTAGTGTAGGCATAATCATTAATGCAATAAATTAGAAATAGAAAAATGAAATGTCAGTAAAAATAAAGACCATAAGTATAATATAAAAAGCTAATCATTAGAATATAAAATCATTAGTAAAATTGAAATTTTAAGAAATCTTGGTAATAGGAAAAGAATAAATGGCAAAAAATTATTAGTAGAAAATAAGGAAAAAAGAAATCAAGCAAAATAGAAAATCATTAGTAGAAAAGTATTCGTTAATAGAAAAATAAAATAAGATAATTAGTAAAATAGTTAAACGAAATAAAGTTGTTGATAAGAATGTTAGTAGAGGAAAAAAATGCCAATGACAACAAAAATCGTGAATTACAATAACGAAAACAACAAAAAATAAAATTTGCTTCTCTAAATCCATTAATTTTAGCTTTCGAATTTTTTTGCGACTAAATTATTTTAATTATTCAAATTCTTCGTAAATTGTTAACTATTTATTTTTAAAGAAAGAAATTAAATTTGAATTAAGAAAGTCAAAGTAAGTACAACATAATAAGAAATTCACACCAAGAACATTTTAAAACAAAAATCAACTATCACTCTTCAATCTAAAGAACAATAATTAGTTAAACGTAGCTAAATAAACAAAATCAACAATAAAGAAGAACAGTAACCAATAGACAACGATTTGTACTTAAACACTTGTAAATGAAACTTCAGAAATGATTCTTAAAAGAAATCAAAAGTAACGATGCAAAGAAAGCAATAATTCAAGTATGGATTTTAAATATAAAGGAAGTGATAAATTTAAGCATGGATTCCAAATATATAAAATAAAGAATGAAAATTACAAAAGGAACACAATCAATCTAATTTTTTTATCTAATAATAATCTTTATAATCATAATTAATTGAATAATAATGATTTATTCATTGCAATGATAATAATTCATTCTAATGATTATTAGTTGCAATAATAATTTTTTCTTTGCAATAATAATTCTTTGTATCAACAATAATTTTCTTTGCAACGGTAAACTTTATTCCAATAATAATTTTTCTTTGCAATAATACTTCACTGTACCAATAATACTTGTATTAATAATAAAGACTTCGCTCAATACTTCGATAGGAAGAAATGATGGTATATTGATATAATAAAACATTTTTTTATAATAAAAAATCGTTTTTTAATGAAAAAAATACAAAGAAAATTTATAGTAAAAAATTTCATGGAAAAAAGTGAAGCAAATCAGAAAGAAAAGATTAGACTCATACTAATAGGAAATATTTTTCAGTTTAAATGACATAATAAATTTAAATTTATAATCTATTATATAATATACAGTGGTGAGATAAAAATGCGTTTCTATTGGCTGAGATAAACAAGCCTTTCAATAGGCTATTACTGTCTCAACGGCACGGGAATTCACTAGTCTGTTATAAATCAAGGTAATATGATCCGCTATAACTTAGGATTACAGACTCATTAATAGTGATTATAGTGAGTGAAGATCAATCATCTTTAATTCTTTAATTTATTATTTATATAAAACTGATAATAATAATGAAATAGACCTAAATTGAAAAATTTTCAATAGAAATTAAGCAGATGTGTGATTTGGAAATGTAATAAATTTTATAAGAAAATATAATTTTTGGGTTAAATTTATGATCATGACTAACGTTTATTAACAGTTGATTAACCAATTACATTCAATAAATCAATCATTTTTCATTTTTTCGATGTTTAATTCTATTTATGGGATATTCAATACGTCAGGTATTAAATGGAATTGAAAAGATTTGATGAGCTTTTAATAAACTGAACTTTTAAATGTGCTATCCTGTGCTAAAAACATTCGAATTAAAAACTTTATATATTCTCCCAGATTGATTTATGTCGAATATAACTTCTTCGATTTGCAAATTATTTCGCTTGAGAAAAGAGACTAGTGCAGATTCTTTGAGAGAAGTAAAACCATCAGCATCAAAAATAAGGTTTAAATGCTTTACAACAATATCATTACGGAAATTTTCCAATTTTTAAATTTTGTTCTACCAAAGATAATAAGAGTTTTCAACCAAGAGCCTTTAGCTTCAATAAGAAAGTTTCTAATCTATCAATTAATTCCTCAATTTCAAATTAATCAATAATTAGCATTAAATCAAAAAATAAATTTGGTTTCGGTATTTTCTAAATTAACAATTCCTCTGCAGATATATCTAAAAAAAATAAAATAAAAAATTTTTGATATAAGCAATTTTATTACATTATTATTGAAATAATTTACTGAAGAATAACATTAAAAAATTGAGCAGAAATGTTTGATTTGATGGCAGAATATTTTCTAATTCTCTTCGGAAATAAGATGATCGGAATTTCAACACGTTAGAATGTTCTGTAAAAGATTTTTCCTTATTTTCAACTTCATTGATTACTTCATTTTAGCGACATCGATTTGATTTAATAGTCCAATCGTCTAAATTCCAATCTGATTTCAATTCTGATCGTAGTAGTAGTATAATAATGAATGAGTATAATTGGTTAATTGGTAATTAAATAATTACTATATAATTTTTAATTAATATTTTTTTAGTATAACTAACTATTATAAATGATGACTAAGTATATTAAATATATTAAATATAAAAAGTTTGCACGCACATTATGAATTTTTTATTAGTCATTGTGATTATTGAGATATTGCAAATATTGTAATATTTTAATAATATTTGATATGCTTTTACACTCACCAAATAATTTCACTATTTTTGATGTCATTTATAAATATTATATAATAATAAATATATAAAATAATTTACAATATTAAATGATATATTTTTGATATTATATATTTTTAAATTGATTAATTAATTTCGTTCAAATATTAGAGTTATTTAAGGATGAATTTGCCCATTATAAAAATTTTAATGTACATATAATGTTCTTTAATTTGTTCTAATTTATTTAATGTAACTCTTACATCTTTTACATTTATTACATCTTTCACCGCATTAGATTAAATCAAGAATTATTATTATATAGCTAATAATACTCATTAAAAAAATGAATTTATTATATCTTTTTAATTTCATATATCACATGAGCCAGTATGGCAAATGACCTCAAATGACCATATCATGTGATAATTTTAATATCAATTTTAATGGCAAAAGTTTCATTTTTGATAGATCAGGGGTTATTTTTTTGATATATTAAATTTTCATGTGACAAAATAGTTATCTTTTTGATGCATCTATAAATAAACAATTATAGGCATATCAAAAAAATAACCACTTTTTTCACGCGTATCTTGATATATCAAAAAAATAACCACTTTTTTCACGCGTATCTTGATATATCAAAAAAATAACCATAAGTCTATCAAAAATGAACCTTTTGCATTTTAATGACCTAGGTCATTTGAAAAATCTGACATGAGTAACATATATCATATCATTGCCCTCACGAGATATAGGTATCGTGATAATCTCACGATTATCCAATCAACCTCATTTAAATTAAATCAAAACAACTTTTGTTTATTTCTCACTCTCTCCACTTCACTACACTTCACCAACAACAAGCAACAAACAACAAACAACAACCGCAATAACTACACTTCGCCAACAACAAGCAACAAACAACAACCGCAATAACTATTAACGATAACAATTATGTGCGTGCTTGGCAAAGAACTCTTCAAACGCGTACCAAACTTTGCTGCTTACATGACAAACTTCCTTTTGTTTGGAGACTACTCTTCTGGTGGAGGTGTTCGAGGAGATTTTAAAAGCTATGAGCCGAGCTTCGAGTTCAAAGAATTTTGTTGCCAAGTAATTTCTGCCGGGCCGTTTTCTAGTTCAGTAATTATTTTGGCATTGTTGTACATTGCGAAACTGAAGAAGAAGCGTCGTGAAGATAAAGTTGATAATGGCACGGAACATCAAGTTTTTGCCTGTGCTCTTATGTTAGCTGATAAATATCTAAATGATATCAGCTATGGCAGCAAATTTTGGACAGGTGTTTTAAATATTTCTGTTTCCCAATTAAATATAATGGAGAGAGAATTTTTGGTCAATTTGGATTTTCGGTTACACGTCTCGGAACAGAAATATCATGAGTGGGCACACAATTTATATGAATATATTACAGGCGATAACGATAATTCAGCCTGTTCATACGTTGCTCCGCCACCACCATCTCGATATACTGAAGAGGATCACCAAAGGGTGATGGCAGCTTTCAATGCCTTGCTACGACGACAAAAACTCAAGAGATCAGCAGAAAAGGCATTCGAAAATGAAATGGAAATTTCCTCTTCCAAAAGACGAAAACGTAACGTTTACCGCCGCCACCACCACTAATACCACCAAATACGACTAATACTAATATTACTATAATATTACTCTAATTACTTCGTTAACATTACCCTACTACCATCACTACTACTCTTTTATTGAATCCTGATTAGTAATATTAGAAATTATGAAAATTTTTTTTTGTCAAAAAGTGGTGGGAGCTAAATTTTATCGGTGGGAGAATGGGGGGGGGGGTTTTATGATGTAGTTATCTTAGAAATTCATTTATATATTATAGATCATTCGTTAGTGACAATTTTATTGATAATAAAATTCTCTTTATCTGATATAATATCTTTTCAAATGTATGTATAAATAATTTATCTCCACACTAAAAAATGACCTTGAAATGACATCATAAATTTTAAGTACTTTATCAACGCGTATACGATGNATTACAGGCGATAACGATAATTCAGCCTGTTCATACGTTGCTCCGCCACCACCATCTCGATATACTGAAGAGGATCACCAAAGGGTGATGGCAGCTTTCAATGCCTTGCTACGACGACAAAAACTCAAGAGATCAGCAGAAAAGGCATTCGAAAATGAAATGGAAATTTCCTCTTCCAAAAGACGAAAACGTAACGTTTACCGCCGCCACCACCACTAATACCACCAAATACGACTAATACTAATATTACTATAATATTACTCTAATTACTTCGTTAACATTACCCTACTACCATCACTACTACTCTTTTATTGAATCCTGATTAGTAATATTAGAAATTATGAAAATTTTTTTTTGTCAAAAAGTGGTGGGAGCTAAATTTTATCGGTGGGAGAATGGGGGGGGGGGTTTTATGATGTAGTTATCTTAGAAATTCATTTATATATTATAGATCATTCGTTAGTGACAATTTTATTGATAATAAAATTCTCTTTATCTGATATAATATCTTTTCAAATGTATGTATAAATAATTTATCTCCACACTAAAAAATGACCTTGAAATGACATCATAAATTTTAAGTACTTTATCAACGCGTATACGATGACAGACTAACCTTTACAAGTGTCTCATCTCAAGAAATAGAAAAATAGAGTATTGTCTAGCGGGTCATTCTATTAATGTTTTTTTTTTGTTCTTTGTGTACGTGAGAACATTTTATCCAAAAGTTTAAAACTTGATCTAGTGAAGATTAGTGAAGATCTCACATTGATTAGAAGACATTTACGATACCTTATGATAATTTTCAAAATATTGAACGCATAGCAGATGTTGATGGCGATGGATCCGTTGTGTATTCCACCAAAATAGAAAATGGGATTGGAATTCTATCGAACAGGATTAGGAATATGAATTGAATTAATGGGCAAAAAAGTTGCTTTGAAATATTTGAAACATCTGAAAGTGGTATGTTAATATCAATTTGTTTTTTAATATTTTCATATTAAGATAAGAGCCTTTAATAATTTCGATACTATTTCTTTAGCTTCACATTATGGAATTTCGTTAAATCCCTCTACAGAAAACTACATTATTGTTATGGATTTATTTGATGATGATGACTTACATAATTTTTTATCCAAAACTTTTTGGGATTAAGGTTGGAAAACAAAAATAGAAATATTACCATCAATAGTATGGTCTTGAAAGCTTATATACAAAATATTTTGTTCATTGTGACCTTCATAGTGGAAAATTTTTGGCAATAATTTCCATTTTTGTAATTGTGAAATGGGAACAAATTTAAATTTATGCAAAGCGATTTGCACTCTGATGGTGAGAATAACAAATTTATGGCAATTCCATATATTCCACCTGAAATAGCTGCCGCACAACGACCATTTGTTGATCAAGCGCATGATATCTATTTTATGATTGATATATTTTCGGTGTAAGACCATAGATTCCTGAAATTACATTAAATGAGATTCTGATGTATCAATGTTGGAGTAGTGATCCTTTAAAAAGTCACACTTCCTACGAATTGGTTGATTTATTTTGTGTAATATTGAATAAACTTTATAATATAGTGGATAATAATAAAATTATGGTCCAACTTGTGATTGCAGATGAAATTAAAGAAAAGGCATCAATATTTCAAAATATGAAGTGACACTACAATCACGTCATTTCGGTCGATATATTCATACTCTTTATGGATTTCGTGATTCATTGGAAGACATAAAATCTTCAAATAATATTTTAGAATGAATTGATAATTTTATTTTAATAAATAAATAATAGATTACAAAATTTTTAAATTCATAGATTCCAATTTAGATGAAGTACAGCTCTGGATTCTTCATAATGGTTAGAAATTGACAAAGTAGATAATATTGCACTTTTGAATTCAAAAAAAAACTAATGAATGATCGTAATAAATGTCATCATCTTCATTCTGATAATAATTTAAATTTATCATCATCCCACTCTCATCTAAAGTATTACATATTATGTTTACCAATTCATAATTTTATTCTCTATTTTTATTTTATTTTTATGATTACAACCAGTACTATCATCTAAGCTAATGCTGAAGTATTATTATCTATTATCAATATTATTATTATCTTTATCAACATCTGATGCTAAATTATCATTATAAAGATTATCGTTTTAATTCAATTCTAGATCGTTATTATTCTCATTATGTAAGTTATTGGATTACTTCATAAATCCAAGTTAGTTGGACTATGATTGGAATATCGTTTTTAGTTTAATTTAAATTGTGTTATTTTAATAAACTAATTTTTATATTTATCGATGATATAGATTCCGAGGAATCGTGAAATGTTTTTGAACTAGAAACAAAGCAAATCTGATATTTAAACTCTAAATTGATACTAATTTTGATAAAAAATTAACAAGGTCTAAATGACGCGAACAAAGAATTTCTCTGTTTTCATTCAAGCATATTTTAAAGAATTCAAATTCCCTTTTTTTTTGAATATCAATTTATTTTTAATTTTTATTTATTATTTATATATTTAGAAATTAAAAAACAAAAATTCAAAAAAAAAAGAAAAATCAACTAATATTTATCATAAACTAGCGAATTTCTCGTGCCATTGAGCATTGTAACAGCCAATAGAAATGTATTTTTGTCTCTCTAGTCAAAGCCAATTGCACATTCCATTAAACCTCTTTTATATATATAAAAAAAGGTATGGTAGTCCTTTAGGGGAAGGTTCTTAGTATGTTGACACTTTAAAAAAAATAAAGAAAAGTATAAAAATATTAGGTTTTGTTAAAAAAATTCACTTATTTTCTTTGTACTATACTTTTTGATGAAGTTATCCAAAAAAAACATTTAGTGATTCTAAAATTATATATCAATTAAAAGACAAGATTTAATATCTTTAAAAAATTGAATATTGACCAATCAAAATTCAAACGTGACAGTTGATCATTCTAGAAAATTTTCAACGGTATAAACTATTTTTGGAAAACGTGGTATCTTTTAATCCGATAATGTTAATAAAGATGTTGTGTATTTTTTATTTGAGTTACACTGAATCATAAATATTGTGATACGTAAATGGGTGGCTTGATAAGGGTTATTTTTTTAAAAAAATTTCTTTATTTCTTAGGCAAAAAAAAAAATGGCGACTAAAATTTCCACGGAATTATTGATCATGATTTTAAATAATGTTACATCAACTCAAGATTTATATTCATCATTATTAGTTAATCGAATCTGGTGTAAAGTTACTATACCAATACTTTGGGAATTACATTTAGGTCAAGAATATTATATGTATATGGATGATGATGATGATAAGAAGTGGATAAAGAAAGCATTATGTATTCGAACTTATATATCATGTATGGATACTCAAGCTAGAACTCTACTTACTCANTATATATCAATTAAAAGACAAGATTTAATATCTTTAAAAAATTGAATATTGACCAATCAAAATTCAAACGTGACAGTTGATCATTCTAGAAAATTTTCAACGGTATAAACTATTTTTGGAAAACGTGGTATCTTTTAATCCGATAATGTTAATAAAGATGTTGTGTATTTTTTATTTGAGTTACACTGAATCATAAATATTGTGATACGTAAATGGGTGGCTTGATAAGGGTTATTTTTTTAAAAAAATTTCTTTATTTCTTAGGCAAAAAAAAAAATGGCGACTAAAATTTCCACGGAATTATTGATCATGATTTTAAATAATGTTACATCAACTCAAGATTTATATTCATCATTATTAGTTAATCGAATCTGGTGTAAAGTTACTATACCAATACTTTGGGAATTACATTTAGGTCAAGAATATTATATGTATATGGATGATGATGATGATAAGAAGTGGATAAAGAAAGCATTATGTATTCGAACTTATATATCATGTATGGATACTCAAGCTAGAACTCTACTTACTCAAAATGGATTTGATTTATCATTATCACCACCTCAAGCCACTTTTGATTATCCATCGTTCACTCATAGATTTACAATTAATAATTTACTTTATTTGACTTCATTTCATATATGTTCAAAACCAATTATTGATTCACACCAAGGTCCTGGAAACTATAATAGCGATTTGAGAATATTATTTGGTGAGATATGTAAATTAATAATAAATCGTTGCTCATTTCTGGATTATTTTAAATTGGGGGAAGTTTCCGAAATTTTCTTGACGATTTTTATTTGAGTAGCGATTTAATTAGTTCAATTCTCGATTTACCTGACGCCCCAAAAGTATTTAAGAAATTAGAAAGTTTTACTTCAATGATAGATTATGAACAGGATTTTCCATTATATGAATCATTAGCATTAATCTGTGATAATATTTTAAGTATGAATTTGAAGTCGAATTCAATTTATCATGCGCAATCATTTGCAAAACTTATTAGTGTTCAAAAACGGTTGGAGGATCTATCAATTGTTGATGGTGAAAGTCGTCAAGATCATGATTTATTATTTCGGGCTATCATTAGTCAAAAAGAAACGTTAAAGAGGCTTTGTTTATATTCGGTATGCTTTTATCAATTCGAGGTGAAATCATTACCAATTGGACAATTCACTTCACTTCAAAAACTTTATATTGAAGATTGTGATGGATTACATAGATCGGATAGTTTATTCTTTGCTTCATTATTTACTCAATTAAGTAGTTTTCATCATCATAATCCGAAATATATATTAGATAGTTATCCTGAAGAATTTATTTTAAAAATTCTCAAAACAGCCAATACAAAATTAAGAAATATTAGTTTAAGTGAACATACCACAGATACATTTTTAGCAATTTTAAATTATTGCACAAATATTATCGAATTAAACTTACAGAATTTAAGTCCTGAACAAGTGATAGCAATATTTAATAATAATTTTAATGAATTAAGAAGATTTTCATTTGATTGTGGAAATGAAGAATTTGATGCTAATAAATTATTTTGTCAAATGGCCGAAAATGTACCAAAATCACTTGAAACTATTAAAATTAGATTGAGGATATTTAGTAAAGTTAGGTTGAGAAAATTTTTTGAAGGTTGGCGTAATAAAGGAGTAGGAGGAGATAAAAAGATAATTTTAAAACGTATAGAACGAGATCGACAATCTACATTAAGTGATGTACCTTTGAAATTTATTGAAGAATATCGAGTTCAATTTTATATATAGATTAAATCAGAAAATATATTTAGTTATGGCATCTGCATGTTGGATTATGAATTAATTAAATTTTAAGATAATAATTTTATTAAAATTTATTAATTGATTTTTATCGTTAAAACAATAAAGTTAATTAAAAATGGTTAATTAAAAAATATAGTTGTAAAATATAATGATTATTTTAATGATTATGGAGTATTTGCTTGATATCAACATATTAATTAAATAATTTGTTTATATTTCGAGGTCAACTGTGAAGTTCGTTGCTTCCTAGTTCGTCGGTTATTGCTCTCATAATTTAATTTTTATCAATATAATTTAATAGAATAAAATATAATTCAGGGTCAGACATTTTATTTTACAATTTAGAAATAATAATTACATTATAAAAGAAAAATAAAATAAAAATCAAAATAAAAAAAATAAATAAATAAAAAATAAATAAATAAATGAATAAAATAAATAAAAATAAATAAATAAATAAAAATTAATAAAAAACAATTTAAGTTACAAATAATAAAAATAATAATATTTAATTCGAATATCCATCGTTATCATAGGAAATTTATTGTATTAGTATTGTGAAATAAAATTATTAAGGCTAATTTACCAAGAATTGGCTTCCCGATTCTTTCAAATTCTTGAAGGTAATAAAATATCATTTATTTACAGAGAATTAGAAAAATTTGATCTGATTTTTCGCTAATAATTTTCGATCTATTTTTAAACTTGAACATTTAATAATAATAATATTAAATAATTTAATTGTTGCAGATCTCTAAGTGATGTCTTTTAATGATCTCAGCAGTAATAATAATATTTATTATTTGAAATAAAGTTCAAACTCTCGATCATATTATTGTCAAATCAATTTAATTTCATTAATAAAATTGTTAATTAATATATTTCGCTAACTATTAAAATTAATTTGAACATTATCTTGATCTTTTAATGACAATTAATATTTATTGTTTTAAAAGAATTTAATTAAAAACTCCATATTCTCTTTAAATAATTTAGCTTAATTGTTAATTTATTGAATAAATTAATTTCAATCCAATATTTATTGTCATTACTTCAGTGAGTCTATTTGGCATTTGATATGGTCAATTTAATAAGTTAATCTGAAGAACTTCTCTTTTGAAGAAAATCATTTATTTTCACATTAGCTTATGCTTTTTATTGATATTGTTTAATAATTATAAGAATAAATATTTAATATATGTCACTTTATTCTTTAATTTTTACTAAAAATGCTAATACAATATAATCTATGAATTTTCTTTAGATCCGAGTTTTTTCTTCTTTCTGACTTTTCATTTTAATCTCTGTTTGTCGATTTCGAAGGAAATTAATCTTTACTAATCTTTGTTCAAATTAACGCTTTGAATTGGCATAGACCTTCTGGAAATTATGATTTTCGGATAACCAATTACATTAGTTGTACTTTTATCGCTTACTATTTCCATTAGTTCTGTAATCGACTATAGACTTTTACAGGTTTGTTTCTTTTTAAGTTTTACTTCTGATTTCAAAGTTTTTTACAAAGCACTACTAATTATTTCGCAATACTAATGCAATAAATTTTTTCTACATTCTAATCATTAGATTATGAAAAAGATAGATGATGAGTAAGTTCTAATCGAGAAATAGATTATAATTTATTATTTGAATTATTTTATATATCTTATTATTCATTTTCTTCTTTTTTATTATTCAAGCTAATTAAATAACCTGATTTTGAATTCTTGTTTATCATTAATAAGCAATTAAATAAATAATCAATAATAAAAAATATAATAAAAATATAGGTTTGTTAGTTTGCAGTATAGGAATTTGTATTAATGCTAGATCTTGATCAATTGCTAAGATATTCACGTGATTGAAAAATTGTTTCTATTATTACTTCCGATAAAAAATTATTTTTTTATTTTTTTAAGAAAGTCAATAATATTATAATTATGACAGTTAGAAATAGAACATATTGACAAAAGAATTTATGAAAACTGTACCTTACGAAGAAATCAAAAGGCACAGGAGTAAGAGCAATCTGCTTTACACTATTTTTATTTTTCGGAATCGTAGCAAACACAAATTTGTAAAAGGTCGTCTATTTTGCTCTTGCCTGTTTACACACTTGCTTATCATTGGTAATGGATATGACATATACCTGCCGCCCAAATTCAAAATCCAAATGCCAAAATCCCAAATGCCNTATAATTTATTATTTGAATTATTTTATATATCTTATTATTCATTTTCTTCTTTTTTATTATTCAAGCTAATTAAATAACCTGATTTTGAATTCTTGTTTATCATTAATAAGCAATTAAATAAATAATCAATAATAAAAAATATAATAAAAATATAGGTTTGTTAGTTTGCAGTATAGGAATTTGTATTAATGCTAGATCTTGATCAATTGCTAAGATATTCACGTGATTGAAAAATTGTTTCTATTATTACTTCCGATAAAAAATTATTTTTTTATTTTTTTAAGAAAGTCAATAATATTATAATTATGACAGTTAGAAATAGAACATATTGACAAAAGAATTTATGAAAACTGTACCTTACGAAGAAATCAAAAGGCACAGGAGTAAGAGCAATCTGCTTTACACTATTTTTATTTTTCGGAATCGTAGCAAACACAAATTTGTAAAAGGTCGTCTATTTTGCTCTTGCCTGTTTACACACTTGCTTATCATTGGTAATGGATATGACATATACCTGCCGCCCAAATTCAAAATCCAAATGCCGAAATCCCAAATGCCAAAATCCCAAATCCCAAATCCCAAATTATAATTAGTATCTTTTGCCGAAATCCCAAATCCCAAATCCCAAATACTAGTAATTTGTGCATTTTGGCGTCCCAAATCCCAAATGATTTGGGATTTGGGCAACACGTATAATATGACATAAAGGAAAATTAACAATCAATATTTTTTTTGTTAAAAAAATAAACAACATGATTATTTCATAATCAAAATAACAATTGCTCAAAACGGGAGACATCAAGGCTTGTTCTATAGATACAGTTTTTTAAACTAAAAATGGTGGCTCAATTAATATTAAAGTGGCTCGATTATTGTGTCTCTGGTTAATCTGTTTTTTGCTGGCTAAACTCTAGAATTAATCGTATTTGGATGTAATAACTGATAATTAGGCCTGAAATGAGAGGTTTCAAATAATATTAGAAACATAATAGTGAAAGTCATTCTCTATTGTGAAGCCTAAAATATATACTATTAGAAACAACCAAAAGAATCCAAAATTTGGGATTACGTAATTCAATGGGAATTTCTCTAAATGAAACCTTACTTTCAAACCTTGATCCATATGGAAAAATTGTTTCCATTGCAAAAAATTCTTAATAAAAAATCATGGACTGATATTTTAAAATATTCCATAACTCCAACTCTAGGAAAACTACTACCTCATCACTTCTTAAAATATTCATTACCCAGAAAACAACAACAGCAATAACAATAAAGATATTAGGCATGGCACAATACAAATAGGAATTCTTCAGTTGGTGGTAAATTAATACAAGATTGTTTAGATCCTGAATATTCAGCACAATAATTATTTTGACATCGTATTTTTATCAATATATTATTTGCCATATCATTTGTGTGGTGATTGTATTGCTTTGTAAGCGTTGTTTTACTTTGCAAGCGTTATTCGTAATATTCGTTTTATTTGTAGTTGTAAAAATTCAATAAATTTATGTAATTAAATTACTCATATGATAATTTATTAGATAAAATAGTATAAGTACATATATTTAATAAAAGTAGTGCTACATTAAAATATTTTTACAGAAAAAATCTATCTTTATAGAAACCCTTTTTTATAATTATATTTTAATTAGTTAAATTAGCAATTTAATAATGTATCTCTTTACCAATACAAGAATTTTCGCAAAATTGTAAAGTTATTTCAGCGATTATAGCTCAAGTTTTTTTCATCAGTAATTTAAAAATAAGTGGATGTTTAGTTCTAACTTTAAAATCTAATATTTATCTGTCACCGGCTATTAGAAGAATCTTATTTTTTCTTTTATAAAGAATAAAAACTGAAATACAGATCACTACACCTAATCCTATTCCAAGCCCAATAAATAAAGGTTTTAAAAACTTTGAAGGGCGAGAGGAGGGGGAAGAAGGGGAGGAAGAAGAGGGGGAGGAAGAAGGAGAGGAGGAGGAAGGCGTAGTTTGAAGAGAGCTTTCAACAGTGGGAGCAGATGCCGTGTAAGTCGCAATAGTACTCGCAGCGGTGTAATAAATAGCAAAACATTTATCTTGACATGATTTGTAATCATCGGCATTGGCTAATAAAATTATAAAAAATTTTCAATAAAATATTATAAGTAAAAATATTATAAACGAAAGATATTTACTTTGGTTGCACTTTGCGAGACATGCATTAGTTGCATCGATATTTGAAGGATTAGGATTTGGCACACCAGCACAATTAGCATGACAATCTAAGTAGTCATCAGAGGAGGCATCACAATTTGTCTTTATACATTGGTCAATTGCGTTAGCTATTCGAAAATGTGAAGAGATAAAACAAAAGTTAAATTAATTAAACAAAAAAATAAAGAATATAAAAGTGAATAAAATAAAACCAATACAAACGTGAAGGAGTAGCCGTAGAAGTCGTAGTACTACCACTTTGGCCATATACAAGATTCACAAAAATGAAAATAGCAAAAAATATGATAATCGAATTGTTTTTCATCTTATAAACTTTCTATTTTGTTGAAGTATGAAATAAAATATTAATAAAATATTTAGAAAAGAGAGAATAGGAGAAAGGAGAAAAGAGAAATGAAAAAGAGAAAATAATGACCAGTAAAATATTAAAATAATTAAAATAAAAATTTATATTAAATTCAAAATAAAATAATTTTTTTTAAAAAATAAAAAAAAAATTGAAATATTCAAAAAAAAGGAAAAGATAAAAATTTTAAAGATACTGTGAAAAATTTACAGATACTTAGGTCAGTACAATAAAATGCTTTCTGTACGACTATTATTTCTTTTTTCATCAATTCATCAATTTATATAAACAACAAACATGCACAAGTTTTGATCATCCGAAATTCAATGTAACATAAAAAACCAAAACTAAATAAATTTGATTCGATCTGATCATCCGAAGTCACCATGGAAATTATTTTACAACATTTATTTATCAAAAAATTTTTTATAAATAACTTAACAATAACATAGTATCTTTATTTATTTAAATAATTATTAATTTTTATTCAGATGAAAAGTTTTGGTATTTTTATGCAATTTTCTAATCCAGTTAATTTCTTCTTTTGTTACTTTAAAATTTGTTCAAAATAAGGCAAAACTTTATGCTTTAACTACTACTTCAGTTTTTTCTTGATTTAAGAAAACATTTCTTGGGTTTGAGATTCAACAAATGGAAGGTTTTCTTTCATCACTTTTTGTACCATTTCATTGTCCAAAAATTCTTCAATAAAAATTTTTTTATCTTGATCGATATTTTCTAATTTAAAATTAATAAATACTTAATAATGTATTATTTATCGCTCTTTTCAAATTAGTGCGATAATGTAAAAATGCCTGATCCTCAAATTTTGGCCAATAAAAATTTGTAATGTGACAAAACAACTGATCTCATGTGATCGATTATCATTTTTTGCCGCAAAGGTATCGTTTTTGATACATCCATGGTTATTTTTTTGATACCACCCTAAAATTAATTATATATTTATTAATACAAAATGGGGTATATCAAAAAAATAACCGCAAGTGTATCAAAAACGATACTTTTACTTTTTAGCAATAAAATTTGTAATGTGATTTAAATCACGTGACTTTGGCTTGACGAAAAAATCAAATACCTATATTATTTCTTTATTTAAACTCATATTCTTAAATAACTTGATATAAAATAATAAATATATCTATTAAACAGTTATTTCTACTTGCAAAAAATTTATTTATTATAATTATTATAGTTAAATAAAATCAATAAAATCACACATGTAATAAATAATTTGATTTTAAAGATTTATTTAATTAAAAATATATTAAATATTATATTAAAGATAAAAATATATATATATATTTGCAAATATAAAAATTATATAAAGCTATATAAAACTTTTTAATCAAATAAGCAAAGATAATTGCAAGGTAATTTCAAGGTAATTGCAAGGTAATTGCTAATAATCATTTTTAGTCAATTTTGTAATCAGTATAAAAACTATATATATAAAGGTATTAAAAAAAAGATCAAAATATAATAAATAGATATGCAAGTAAACTATTATCATTTGGTATTTATTAAATCTATAAATCATATGTAATACAAATACTTTTATATAATCATATTGATAAGATTTCAGTTTTTAGTTTTTATAAAAATTGATTTACATCATATTATCGCACTAATTTAAAAAGAACAATAATTTAATAAAATAAATATATTAATATATTACAAACTATCAGCTGACAAAAATCCAATTGATTAATTTTTTCTGAATCTTTTTTAATTTTTTTCTTTGTTCTATCAAAATCTCTTGCCTTACTAATTTGATTTCATTTTTATTTTTATTTAAGATTTCAATAATACTATTTTGAATTTTAGTAATAGTTTCATATTAATTAATAGTAATAATATCATTTTGGAGAGTAATAGTGAAATTTTCTAAATTATTAATAGTACTAGTATATCTACCACCCAAATTCAAAATCCAAATTCCAAAATTCCAAATCTCAAATTCCAATCCCAAATCCCAAATCTAAATTATTTTTGGCACCTCAAATTATTTTTGGTATCCCAAATTATTTTTGGCATCCCAAATTATTTTTGGCATCTCAAATTATTTTTGGTATTTTAAATTATTTTTGACATTTCAAATATTTGAGGTTACATTATTCTCAGCTTTAAAGTTAATTAGTACTATTTTTAATATTTATTTATTAAAATAAAATATTATATATATATAAACCATAATGAGTTATTTCTGATTTGTAATTTATAAAGTATTTTTATAAAGTTACACAATAAATAGTAAATAAATTGATTATATCACGAAGTTCTTATAACTTTTAAACTTGATACCATTTTGGCACTATGACGATGGTTCCTTTACTAATAGAAAAACAAAAAATAATTTTATATTTTACTTTATTTTTTTTTATTTGTATTAAATTTCAAATATATTATTATTATGTTATAATTATTATTATTATATTATAATTATTATTATTATTATAATAATAATTATTATTATTATTATATTATAATTATTATTATTATTAT
>PQFF01000283.1:390205-433916 GCA_003547095.1 Diversispora epigaea | reverse complement strand
TATAATTATTATTATTATTATTATTATTATTATTATTATTATTATTATTATTATTATTATTATTATTATTATTATTATTATTATTATTATTATTATTATTATTATTATTATTTAGCCTCCACCCCCACAGTTTTATTATTATTATTATTATTATTATTATTATTATTATAGCTCCATGATTCTTGCCCTACGATTTTTTTATTATTATTATTATTATAGCCCCTGCGATTCTTGCCCACAGTTTTATTATTATTATTATAGCCCCATGATTCTTGCCCCATGGTTTTATTATTATTATTATTATAGCCCTCACAATTCTTGCTGTACAGTTTTGTTATTATTATTATTATTTAACCTCCACTTCATAGTTTTATTATTATTATTCTTTTTATTATTTTTGTCCTACATTTTCTTTGTCTTTTACGATTTTTACTACATCAGGAAATTTTTTATATCGGAGGTTATTGTAATAATTTTGTTTTCAAAGGTTATTGAAGGTTATCAGATCAATAACCTTCACAAATATTACGTTTATTATGATAAAGTGAAGGTTATATATAGAAGGTTATTGATATCAATAACCTCTGGAGTATTACGTTTTATTAATAAAAATGAAGGTTTTCAGTACCAATAACCTTCATAAATATTATGTTTATGTTGGAGGTATTCGAAGGTTATCGGAGTGAAGGACTTCGAAGACTTACATTTAAAAAAATTTACTGATGTAATGTCGATTTAAACAGATATTAAATTTTTTTAAAAAATAAAAAAATAAAAAAATAGATTATTATGTTACACATTAAAAAAATCTTTAATTATTCCATTACACTAACTCAAATATTTTTCCCACGCAAATATTTTTTCCAAGTCCAAATATTTGGAATACCAAAATTAATTTGAGATGCCAAAATTAATTTGGGATGCCAAAATTAATTTGGGATGCCAAAATTAATTTGGGATGCCAAAATTAATTTGGGATGCCAAAATTAATTTGGGATGCCAAAATTAATTTGGGATGCCAAAATTAATTTGGGATGCCAAAATTAATTTGGGATGCCAAAATTAATTTGGGATGCCAAAATTAATTTGGGATGTCAAAATTAATTTGAGATGCCAAAATTAATTTGGGATGTCAAAATTAATTTGGGATTTGAAACTTTTTGACCCTCAGATCCCAAATAATTTTGACATATTTTGGCAACCATAATGTCAAAATAATTTGGAATTTGAATAACAGGTATAGGTACTGTCACAGGAGTACAGAGTATTTCAAACAATTTTTCAAATTAGTCTCACAATTTGCATTACACAAACAAATAATAATATGCTCTATCTGCTAATAGGTCAAGCAATCAATCGATCTAAACTTGCTTATCTCAAAACAGATAATAAATATATAATAAATACTAATAATAATCAAATAATAATCAAATTAATCATGAAGGCATAGTGAGTAAGGTAGAGTAAAAGTAGTAATGCAGTATTAAGCATCAGGAAGTTTTATTAGGTGTAAATCTCCGTAATTATTACAAAACGTAAAATTTTCCGTAATTATACGAATATTCTTTCAAAATATTGTGTATATTTACAGAATATTTCGATGCACAATAATTTCAAAAAAATATCTACCATAAAATTACGGATTTTTAGACACCTCGAAAAAATTCCACAGAAATATTCATAATTTTATACATATTATTATGAGATATGAAATTTGCATAAATTTTTGCGTAAAAATTTTCGCTGCGTAAATTTCCATAAGTTTTTGCATAAATTTTTGCGTAAGTTTTTGCGCAGGAAATATCTACCATAAAAAAAATTACGTGTAATTTTATGAAGTACCAAATACGCTTTTTTTTGTTGTTTTTTTATTTAATAGAATTAAAATATTCTTTAAATATAAAATATAAAATATAAATATAAGATATAAAAATATTTAAAATAATCTGAAGTATTTCGAAGAACTACATTATACAATATAAAAATATTTAAAATAATCGAGTATTTCATCAGTAAATTTTTTTAAACGTAAGCCTTCGAAGTCCTTCACTCCGATAACCTTCGAATACCTCCAACATAAACGTAATATTTACGAAGGTTATTGGTACCAAAAACCTTCATTTTTATTAATAAAATGTAATACTCCGGAGGTTATTGATATTAATAACCTTCAATAACCTTCACTTTATCATAATAAACGTAATATTTGCGAAGGTTATTAGTCCGATAACCTTCAATAACCTTTGAAAACGAAATTATTACAATAACCTCCAACATAAAAAATTTCCTGATGTTCGCAGAACATGATATAAAAATATTTAAAATAATCGAATATTTCACAGAACTGCATTATAAAATAAAATTATTTTAACTCCTAATACTAAAACCTTCTGATATTACTTCTTCTTCTGTTCCTTCTCTTGAAAATTCTTCAACTCTTTCTCTTTCTTTTCCTTTTCCTTTTTTTTTTTGGTCTTCTTCTTCAGATGTCTCAAATATCATTTGTGAACCATCTTCTTCCTCCTCTTCTTCACCTGCTTGTTTATCAAAACTTTCCTCTTCAAATTCAAAATTTTTGCCTTTTTCTATTTTGGTCTACAGATAACAAATAATTATAAATATTTCAAGTATTTTGTAAAAATACAAATTTTTTTGATAATGATATATTCTACTCACTTTATTTTTTTCCATCAGTCTTTGTACAATTTCGTCATTTATTTTGATAGACCCATTTTTTGGATTTACGAAAAACTGACAGATTGAAATGGCAAAGGTTAGTTTTTCTTTTGATATTTTTTTTATATTTGGTCAAGTTTTTTGAATAATTCGACCACTCCAGGTCAATCTACTATCCTGTCTTTGTTCGCTCAATTTTTTATAGGCTTCTTTAACCTGTTAAGATTCTTTCCAAGCTTTAATAACACCTGGAGGAGATTTGGTGTTTATTGGAAGTAGCTGAAGTTCTTCGAATACTGCAAATATCGACGAACATACTTGCGAAGCTATTGTTCCTTTCAAGCTTCGATGTTTCACAAGCAACTATTGGGTTTCAAAATTTTCAGTTAGATTTAATCATAATTAAAAATGTGAATCAACTAAAAACTTACCTTGGATTAAATATATTTTCCAAAGTAAAAACTCCATTATTTGTCCTCCCATCCTCTGAAATACTCTGGATATTCTGTCTCTGCATATTTAGAAGCAGCTTTCTTTAAATATTTTTGATCAGGATATATATTCTTCTTTATTGTTATATTAGCAATCTTCAGAAACAAGTACCTATTTAAAATATTTTGTGAGTAAAATTTTGGTTAACAAAAACTTTATAAATAAATACTTACATTTATAAAATCTTTACGGTGCATATAGTCTGATGCGACCATTTCACTTGCTTCTAGCATTCTTCGTATATCAGATATTTCTTTTTCTAATTTCTCAAATTTGCTTAGAAAAACTTTACCATCTTTATGAGTGAGAGGAACATCATCTAAATAAAAGAATATTAATTTTAAAATTATTTGTATATTGTAAAACATTTTCGAAAGAATTCAAAATATTACCGTCAGAATGTTCTTCAATTTCTTCAACTCCGGTCATTGTTCTTCATTTCTTTCTAGCGGGAGATGATAAGGATGCTATTGCTTCTTCTACATCTGGTGGTGTTGTTGGTGTTGTTTGTCTTATTAGTGTTGTTGGTCTTGTTGTTATTAATACAACTAATTATGTTATTGGTGTTGTTGTTGCAGTAACATCTGTTGTTACAGCAGCGGCAGCTGAAGTTGATATAGCTAGTGTTGATGCAGCAGAAGTTGATGATTTGCAAAAGCTTTTTTTAGTAAATTTTGATTTCCCCATTACAAGATTGGCAAAATTTTGATTGTCTTTCTTTTGTTTTGATAATAAGAAAGTAATCTTTTTTGATGTTCTGACATTTTTGATTTTTTCTAAAACTATTAAAAAGTATTTAAGTAATGTTTGAAATTTTTAATTTGGTTTTATTTTTCTAAAACTATTACTATCTAAGTAATATTTGAAATTTCTGAAGAAAACATTTAGAATTTCAGTTCTTTATATATTATATTCTGCTATCAACTTACGANTTGCTTCTTCTACATCTGGTGGTGTTGTTGGTGTTGTTTGTCTTATTAGTGTTGTTGGTCTTGTTGTTATTAATACAACTAATTATGTTATTGGTGTTGTTGTTGCAGTAACATCTGTTGTTACAGCAGCGGCAGCTGAAGTTGATATAGCTAGTGTTGATGCAGCAGAAGTTGATGATTTGCAAAAGCTTTTTTTAGTAAATTTTGATTTCCCCATTACAAGATTGGCAAAATTTTGATTGTCTTTCTTTTGTTTTCGATAATAAGAAAGTAATCCTTTTTGATGTTCTGACATTTTTGATTTTTTCTAAAACTATTAAAAAGTATTTAAGTAATGTTTGAAATTTTTAATTTGGTTTTATTTTTCTAAAACTATTACTATCTAAGTAATATTTGAAATTTCTGAAGAAAACATTTAGAATTTCAGTTCTTTATATATTATATTCTGCTATCAACTTACGAAATATTTGTTAACTCTTCATAATTATCTTCGTACATTTTTACATATATGACGCATGTGTATTATTTAATTAATAAATCATTTCGAAGGATTGCATAATAATTATGTGAAATTATAAATAGTTTTGTTAAAAATTCGTTGATATATAATGTATTTCATTGTTATCTAATATTTAATGCATTAAAAGAAAAATCTGTTAATTATCTCCTTACATTTTATTGAATCATTAAAGAAAAATCTTTTAATTATCTCTTTATATCGTTGTATTAATCAAAAATTGATATTTCTGAAATTTTATTAAAAATTATAATTACTTATTATCTTCCAATCCTCCCTTATTTTATGATATTAAATTTTATTAATACTGTGGTGAAGAAAATTGGTAATCAGGTGAAATGTCACGTAACATTTTGTGATACTAGATGAACTTTCAGGTGATTGTTATCCTTGTACGAGGATGAAAGATGAAAAATGCTAAACAAGAATGAAGGATATTGTACGAGGATGAAGGATATTATGCAAGAATGAAGGATGACGCACAAAGGATGAAGTATGAGGTACAAAGATAAAGTGTAAACAAAAGAGAAAATATAAATACGACTGTTGTCGCGAGTAAGTTAGTTAAGTTAGTTACAAGTTAGTTAGAATAATTGATCACTAATTAATAATTAAAAATAATTCAGAATAATTCGAAACTCTTTATTAAATATTAAATAGAAAAGTAAACTTCATTCAGGAACAGGAAAGATACGTCACACTGTAATACTTCTGTTGTTAAATGATACTTTGCTTTTAAAACTTTATATTTTATATTTTAATAAACTTATACTTTGTATTATAATATTGCAAAATATTATTAAATATTGTTTGATACTGCGTTACTACTTTTACTCCACCTTGCTCACTGTGTCTTCATGATTAATTTGATTATTATTTGATTATTATTATTATTTATTATATATTTATTATCTGTTTCGAGATAGGCAAGTTTAGATTGACAGATTGCTTGACCTACTGGCAGATAGAACGTATTATTATTTGTTTGTGTGATGCAAACTGAGAGACTGATTTGAGAAATTGTTCAAAATACTCTGCACTCCTGTGACAGAATTTGGTGCCTCCTGTGAGGTGGCATAAAGTACCCAACACAGTAACCTATGATATTGGCACATCTGTTTCGCAAATTTTATATTCTTTAATTAATTTAATAAAGTACTTCATCAGGAAATTTTTTATGTCGGAGGTTATTGTAATAATTTCGTTTTCAAAGGTTATTGAAGGTTATTGGTCCGATAACCTTCAATAACCTTTGAAAACGAAATTATTACAATAACCTCCGACATAAAAAATTTCCTGATGAAGTAAGCCAATGAAAAAAGAAGGAAATAAAAGGAAAAGAAATTATAAATAATAATTAACAGGTTCTTTTATTATTTTATTATATATCCAAACTTTTATATACTTAAATATTATCATTACTCCTATTACAAATAGACTTTATACTTTAATAACTCCGCTTGTATAATTATTATAATATTTAATAATTTAATATTATACAAATATTATTTAATTAAAAAAGTTATACATTTGNAAGATAAAGTGTAAACAAAAGAGAAAATATAAATACGACTGTTGTCGCGAGTAAGTTAGTTAAGTTAGTTACAAGTTAGTTAGAATAATTGATCACTAATTAATAATTAAAAATAATTCAGAATAATTCGAAACTCTTTATTAAATATTAAATAGAAAAGTAAACTTCATTCAGGAACAGGAAAGATACGTCACACTGTAATACTTCTGTTGTTAAATGATACTTTGCTTTTAAAACTTTATATTTTATATTTTAATAAACTTATACTTTGTATTATAATATTGCAAAATATTATTAAATATTGTTTGATACTGCGTTACTACTTTTACTCCACCTTGCTCACTGTGTCTTCATGATTAATTTGATTATTATTTGATTATTATTATTATTTATTATATATTTATTATCTGTTTCGAGATAGGCAAGTTTAGATTGACAGATTGCTTGACCTACTGGCAGATAGAACGTATTATTATTTGTTTGTGTGATGCAAACTGAGAGACTGATTTGAGAAATTGTTCAAAATACTCTGCACTCCTGTGACAGAATTTGGTGCCTCCTGTGAGGTGGCATAAAGTACCCAACACAGTAACCTATGATATTGGCACATCTGTTTCGCAAATTTTATATTCTTTAATTAATTTAATAAAGTACTTCATCAGGAAATTTTTTATGTCGGAGGTTATTGTAATAATTTCGTTTTCAAAGGTTATTGAAGGTTATTGGTCCGATAACCTTCAATAACCTTTGAAAACGAAATTATTACAATAACCTCCGACATAAAAAATTTCCTGATGAAGTAAGCCAATGAAAAAAGAAGGAAATAAAAGGAAAAGAAATTATAAATAATAATTAACAGGTTCTTTTATTATTTTATTATATATCCAAACTTTTATATACTTAAATATTATCATTACTCCTATTACAAATAGACTTTATACTTTAATAACTCCGCTTGTATAATTATTATAATATTTAATAATTTAATATTATACAAATATTATTTAATTAAAAAAGTTATACATTTGTAATTCCATGAAATCAACTAATAAATGTTTTGAGTTTGTTCAAAATGGCAGCAAAGATATTAAAAAAAACAGTCTTCTTGTTCCAAATATATTTAAATAACAAATAAACCCTGCCCATTTATAATCGCTATTTTAATGAAAAATGGTAAACATTTTTCATTTCAAAAAATATAAAATCTTATTTAATATTTATAAACTTCGTAAAATATTTTTCCATTAAATTAAACATTTTCATTTTGCCAGTTTTACAAATATAAAATGTTTAGAATGATTTTCTGAAGTATTTAGATGCCTTCTATTGTCACAGGAGTGCAGAGTATTTTGAACAATTTCTCAAATCAGTCTCTCAGTTTGCATCACACAAACAAATAATAATATGCTCTATCTGCCAGTAGGTCATGCAATCAGTCGATCTAAACTTGCCTATCTTGAAACAGATAATAAATATATAATAAATAATAATAATAATCAAATAATAATCAAATTAATCATGAAGGCACAGTGAGTAAGGTGGAGTAAAAGTAGTAACACAGTATCAAACAATATTTAATAATATTTTGCAATATTATAATACAAAGTATAAGTTTATTAAAATATAAAATATAAAGTTTTAAAAGCAAAGTATCATTTAACAACAGAAATATTACAGCGTGACGTATCTTNAAAGTTATACATTTGTAATTCCATGAAATCAACTAATAAATGTTTTGAGTTTGTTCAAAATGGCAGCAAAGATATTAAAAAAAACAGTCTTCTTGTTCCAAATATATTTAAATAACAAATAAACCCTGCCCATTTATAATCGCTATTTTAATGAAAAATGGTAAACATTTTTCATTTCAAAAAATATAAAATCTTATTTAATATTTATAAACTTCGTAAAATATTTTTCCATTAAATTAAACATTTTCATTTTGCCAGTTTTACAAATATAAAATGTTTAGAATGATTTTCTGAAGTATTTAGATGCCTTCTATTGTCACAGGAGTGCAGAGTATTTTGAACAATTTCTCAAATCAGTCTCTCAGTTTGCATCACACAAACAAATAATAATATGCTCTATCTGCCAGTAGGTCATGCAATCAGTCGATCTAAACTTGCCTATCTTGAAACAGATAATAAATATATAATAAATAATAATAATAATCAAATAATAATCAAATTAATCATGAAGGCACAGTGAGTAAGGTGGAGTAAAAGTAGTAACACAGTATCAAACAATATTTAATAATATTTTGCAATATTATGACACAAAGTATAAGTTTATCAAAATATAAAATATAAAGTTTTTAAAAGCAAAGTATCATTTAACAACAGAAATATTACAGCGTGACGTATCTTTCCTGTTTCTGAATGAAGTTGACTTTTCTATTTAATATTTATTAAAGTATTTCAAATTATTCTGAATTATGTCTAATTAATTGATTAACTGTTATATTCTAACTTCTCACTACTGAAACTCACTTCCAGCAACAGTCATATTTATATTTTCTCTTTTGTTTACACTTCATCCTTGTACCTTATACTTTATCCTTTGTGCGTCATCCTTCATCCTTGCACGATATCCTTCATCCTCGTACGGTATCCTTCATTCTCGCACATACAATACTTAAAACCTAAAGTTTTTTTTTAAAAAAATGTGGATTTTCTTCCAGAAAAGGATCCATTAATGAATTTATATAAAATTTATGTAATACAGACAATTTGCTTTATTCTGAGTAATTTCAAAAATCAAGAATTATTTATAAATTTAATAAGGCTGATAGAGTATAGAATTTAGCCTAGCCAATGTTATAAGGTACTTGAAATTTAAAATCTGAAAAATAAAAATAAAAAACTTTGGCTATTCACCACATCCAACCATGTGGTTACACAATTTTGTATTTTCTTACATAAGTTTGGTTCTTTGTGATCTCAATTTACAAAAATATTTTATTTTTTTTGAAACGGAAAAATGATGAATTTACCAATTTAGAATGCAATTCTTTTACTTTGTTATTTTGTGCAGCCTCGGTCCAATAGAATGATTGTTTCAAATTTTCTGAAGTGTTTAGATGTTTGAAAATTTATAATAGTTTTTTGTTTGTTCTTATTATTCATCCAAACATGAGGTAAAAGTGAATCGTACCTTGCTAAAATCAAATATGCCATATATGCCATTCGTTCGAATTTCTCCACAAATTATATATTACTTTTTGAATAATAATATTGTTTGTCTTTTAAGTTCTTATACAACATTCACTAGAAAAATATTGTGTGCGCTGTGTCAAGGATGCTTTTTTATCGATAGGTTGGATGGAGGATAGTGTATTACTTAAAATTCTTCTTATAAAAATTATATGTGGTTTTTTTTTGCATATATTTCTCAAAGAGAGAAGGTGTTCATGGAAAAGTAAACATTACAATTTCCTAATTTTTTTTTGTTAATTGGGAACTGATCAAATTTATATAAACAAAAGTACTTTATCTAATGAGATTTGCGTTATTGTTGTTATCAATTCTTGATAATAGAAAAATAAAGAATTTTATTTCTGCTGAAAATTCATTGGAGATTTTAAATCAATTAGAAGCAAGCTCGTTTTATATTTAAAAAAAATAATCATTATTTTAAATTATTTGTTCTAAACATAAAATCGCAAATTGATTGACATATAATATAGGTCTTATTTTCCATATCATCTTGCTTTTTTACAAAAAAAATAATTCCAGAATATGCAATTGAACATTAGAATCATATCGTTTCTCGGAATGATAATGCATAACTTAGCCTAATTCAAAAAGCTCTGCGATCAAATTAGTATTTTCGCTTTCATTTAAGTTATGATAATGCCAAAATTTCATTAATACCTTAAAATAATATCTATTCTCAGCATTTAATTCATACTTTTTTCGATTGTTATAAATAATGTTACAAGCATAAAAGAAAAATATTAATTATTTCTATGAAAATTATTCGTTGCTGTTTCGAGAAAAGATTTTTTTTTTAAAGAAATCGCATGCGAGATCGCACAATTACCGTCCGTAAATATCTCAATGGATGGACTATAAATGTATTATTATAATAGTTCTGAAAAAGTAAATAAGTTATCAATTCTATATAGAATTTGCAATAATTTTTTTATGCTAAAAGTAATTTAACATGAAAGGTAAAGACACAGTTAAGATCCGGGATGTTAATCGGAATGTCTAGACCTGATGAATCACGTAGACGCAATTTGTTTATCAAAAATTTCAACTTTTCTGACATAACATAAAGACATGATCCAAACATAATGCATTCAGTAATCAAAATTGATAATTAGAGATAACGATGAATCTATTGGAACAATTAATAGCAATTAATAAAGGAATCACTAAGCGAGGGAAAAGAAATAAAAATTGTTAAAGAAATTCAATTTGTGCTGGATGTGATTACACAATGTTATTTATCGGATACATTTCTTTTATTGTATGTATGCTGAAACTTTGCGTATTTTGTATTTGTATAAATAATATTTTTACAAAATAATTACAATTTTTAATTATAGGAATAGTTAACATCGACATAAATGCTCTGAATAGGCATCAGTGAATTTTTTTAAACGCAAGCCTTTCGAAGTATTTCATTCCGATAACCTTCGAATACCTCCAGCATAAACGTAATATTTGCGAAAGTTTTTGGTACGAACCTTCACTTTTATTAATAAAATGTAATACTGCGGAGAATACTGATATTGATAACCTTCGATAAACTTCATTTTATTATAAAAACGTAATATTTGCGAAGGTTATTAGTCCGATAAACTTCAATAACCTTTGCAAATGAAATTATTTCAATATCCTTTGTTATAAAAAATTTCCTGATGACTAGTAATAATAAATAGCCTAACAATAACATCTACCGTTTGTTTTTAACGCCCTTTCATTTTTTTTTTCATTTTTTCGTTTCATCAATATACCCGGTTTCATCATTTTTTGCGGAATGATTATGCTCTAGAAAATCCTTAAATCTAATATAATTGTGTAACTGTAACAAGATAATATCTATTTTTTTTTATTAGATACCCCAATAAATTTTTGAATGCCCCAAATAAATCCACCAAAAAAAAGAAACGCTTGTCATTTGGTAAAGATAATATGGCGCACTCCGAATCCCTAATATGAGTTCACTAATTAGCGTTTACCCAAGATCGATTTTATATTTGGATATTGTATGGTGAAATCACATGATTCGAAATGTAAATGACATTAATAGGGTATTCCATTTTTGGCAATCGTAAATAATAGTTTTTTTAATTATTGATTTATGGATCCAATATATCATAGTAATAGATCTTGTATTTTTGGATTTCATTGTTTTTAATAATCTTATCTTTTTTTTTTTCATTGATGGTCATTTAAATGTATTTATTATTTATTTATTTACGAATGCTTAACGAAAATATTTTACACTAAGAATAGATTATTTTTAATATAACTAGATATAATACAATTAAATAAAGATTATATTGTAATAAACTTTGTTTAAATATATACATATACAGTATATGATATGATTTTAAATATTATGTGTCGAAGTATTTTTATTTTCTTCTTAAAATATAGAATCCTATTACAAATAATAAAGTCAATATACTATATTTCTATATAATAATTATATTTATCGATATTTATTATTGTCATAGAGACGTTCAATTTTTAGACAACAGAATTTAACTATGTACTTCCAATGAATTATTTTTTAATATCGACAAGAAATAAAGCATGGGTTCGGCCACATTTTCGGAGAATTATACACTTGAATTAAGTTACATTCTCTCATGAAATAAAATTTCTAAATTTAAAATAAAATGATTGTTTGCCCTGGGATAAGTATTTTGTAACACGTAACTAGCATAAATATATAATAATTCGATCGATATATTTAAAACAGCAGCATATTCTAGGATTGTGAAAGTGATTGTAAGCAAAAAAAAAAATAAATAAATGGTTTGGGTCTAAAAAATTTTTTTTTAAAAAAAGATTTATAATCATAGTAATCATATGTGCATAGCTTAAACATAAATATAAAAAATATATATGTATATCATGATTATATAAAATATTAATTTATCCTAACTTTCCTTAATTATACTCATTGTTAAACTTAATTATTATTTAAAACTTCAAATTATTTATCTCTAACAAAAAGTTAAATAATTCCAATAAACATTAGTTTTAGATATCCAAAATTAAAAATACCGGTTTTATTGCATCTTTTCCCAAAGGTTGTATTCCTGAATAATTACTTTATAAGTCAATGCATCTTCTTCAGAAAGATAATCCATAAATTTATCATCGTCAATAGTCAAAAGATCATTCATGGATAAAGAATTTTGTTCCGTATTAAGCGGGGGGGATAGATGAGGAAAGTTTTGATCCATCTTGAGCGAAGGATTAGATACATCTTGATTATTATTTGTACTGGCTAGATCACTATTGATAAAACATAGAGAAGTAACCTTTTCTTTGAAACATTTTTTTACGTCTTTTGCCATCTGTCGGTAATAGTTTTTGACATCTTCTGGCTCATTTTGCCATGAAATGCTGGCAAATTTAGATATATCTTTACTTGAAAGATTAAATTTTGCTACTATATTATATTCTTTTCGATAAATCATAAATGAATTTATAGTATGATTAACGTTTTTGATTCCATTTTTTAAATGAATGTCTACGATTTCACCTACACCAGTGGTTGGGGGAAATGGGACTTTAATTATGTTTTCAGTATTTTGGAAATTAATATTAAGTGACATATTTAAATAAAATTGTGATTTTTTATCAAGAAGAGAAGTTATTTTTTTTTTATTGAAAGTTCTCGGAATTAATTTGTAATAAATAATTACGCGCAGATTCCAAGAGAAGAAAAGATAAGATTAGTGGAACTGCAAAATTAAAAATTGATGTTTTATATGCAATAAAATCAAGAAAGAGAATATTTTTTGATGTTTAATAGTTAAGTAATTGATGTTAGAGAATTGTCATTTTTTAAATCGTGATTTTTGGTATTTGCAAAATTCGCATACAGTGTTTCCTTAAATACTTTTTTTTGAAAAGAGTTGACTGTATATTAAGTTTTCTATGATATTTTAATCACTTCTGGTATTGTGTGCTTTGCGTAAACAAGAATTTAATATTCAATTTATTTGATTTGATCAAATTATTTTAAGCAATATATTGAACACAATCTATTAAATTTTAGTAATAGTAATAGTTTCATGAAAAATTTTTTTGGACATAACCTTAATTTTTATTTATTATTATTATGTTTATTATTATCTCGTGGGAATTTCAACTTTACCAAATTAGTTAATAAAAAAGAACCTTGCATAAGTCATGTGACAAATTCTAACAATTCAACCAATAAATTCGATCGTAATATATTGAGCTTTTTTTAAAAAAGAAAAAGGAAATTATTTCAAAAACAATTATGTAGCTATGTGCTCGCATGTGTTTCTTGTTGATAGAACAATATTAGAACCAAGTCTTTTTTTTTTTGGTGCGAATCACAATTAACAAAATATCTGACTCATTTAAAAAAAAAAAATTAAAAAAAGAATTCATTTACAGATATTTTTCTTAAAAAAATGAAACAAATAAACAAAAAAAAAAATGGGGCTTCGGAAATTAATATATAACGATTACTAAAAAAGTATAGTACAATGGAATTTACAGTGGTANCTTCTGGTATTGTGTGCTTTGCGTAAACAAGAATTTAATATTCAATTTATTTGATTTGATCAAATTATTTTAAGCAATATATTGAACACAATCTATTAAATTTTAGTAATAGTAATAGTTTCATGAAAAATTTTTTTGGACATAACCTTAATTTTTATTTATTATTATTATGTTTATTATTATCTCGTGGGAATTTCAACTTTACCAAATTAGTTAATAAAAAAGAACCTTGCATAAGTCATGTGACAAATTCTAACAATTCAACCAATAAATTCGATCGTAATATATTGAGCTTTTTTTAAAAAAGAAAAAGGAAATTATTTCAAAAACAATTATGTAGCTATGTGCTCGCATGTGTTTCTTGTTGATAGAACAATATTAGAACCAAGTCTTTTTTTTTTTGGTGCGAATCACAATTAACAAAATATCTGACTCATTTAAAAAAAAAAAATTAAAAAAAGAATTCATTTACAGATATTTTTCTTAAAAAAATGAAACAAATAAACAAAAAAAAAAATGGGGCTTCGGAAATTAATATATAACGATTACTAAAAAAGTATAGTACAATGGAATTTACAGTGGTACGTTGTAATTATACTACTTTATTAACTTTATGGATGGGGTTATTTGCCATATTACCAAAAAAATAGACAAACTTTTATAATTTTGATAAATTGGAAATAGGAAATAAATTTAATTAGTAAGTGGAAAGGATTCCTTATAATATTGAAAAGATAGAAAATGTTAAAATTGGACTTATTGATATCTTGAATATCTAATAAACAATAGAAATCGGTCACATTATATTAAGAAAAATAAGATTAAAATTTGGTAAAGATTTCTTTAATTAAACAAATTGCCTGCCTGAGGTGGCGGATATGATATTTATTCATTTTTGATTGTAAAATTTTATTGTACAAAGGTTTGTGGAAATGTTTTTTTACAGTGGCGAACATTTGGAATGCAACAAAAAAAAAATCGCATTAAATCGAATTGTTTCGAACAATCCCAGAGATACTTTGTTTTTCTTATTTTATTATTTGTTAATAGTGTCGGTTTTTGATGGTAAAATCTTAATAATTACTATTACTTTTACTCTGGTTCCAAAATAATCGGTCAAGTAATACGAAACACATGTTACATTACTTTTGATCATTTTGGACAAGAACCAGATGGTGATTATTGTGTTGCATAAATATCACATAAAAAGTAAATTTTGTTGTTTATTTTTCTGTCATACCATGTTGTAACTCCTTAGTATAATACAATTTCTGAAGAAAAAATCCAAATTCTTTCATTACAAAAAGGGAATTATCAAGAGCACGGAATAATCCATCTATGGTTTCTCGTATTTAAAGAAGATGGCTTGAAAATCATTCTGTTGGAAACTTGGAAAGCCAGGCCGCCTACCTATCGCAAATAAACCAACACAAAAAAAAATCATAAATCTGATTATCTCTCGCAGGTGTTCATCTGCTATTGAAGTCCAAAACATCTACAAGAACAAGGAAATATTAATATTTCAAATCCTACTATTTGACGTATACTTCGAAATGATGGGTTAGCATCAAGAGTTAAAAAATTGGATGATAAATGTTGGTCAAAGGTAATTTAAAGTTTTTAGATCTGATGGGAAACAATATTATTGGAAGCGTCCTACTGAGGTGGATCTGATATGGGGATTTACGTCACGTGGTGTGGAAAGATGAATGCTGAAACATTTATAGAATAAAATAGATCATCATCTTCCTGAATGAATTTTGGGTAAGGAGGACTTATGAATCAAAGTTCAACAGTTGTGGCAAGAGATTGATGTTAATACTTGTACCAATCTAAATCACTCTTTGCCAGAATTCATGACCTTATTAAGGCTCAGGAAGAATACACAATATGGTAGAGTGTTTCATATTCAACCTAGAATAAACAAAAAAAAAGTTAATACTTGTTAATTCTATTTACTGAGTTAAGTGAATTATGTTTGGAGGGAAATGGGAAACGCAACAGTACTTTCCAGAAAAAAAATAAAATTTCAGAAAAATTTTTTTTAATTTTTTTTTATTTGAACCTGTAATCATTGACAAATAAAAATAAAAAATAAAAAAAAAGAAGATATTATCGAATTAATGCAAAAAAAAAATTGCTAAATCAAAATCGTGCTGCATTACTCATGATAGCTTTCGTAAATTAATAATTGTAAGAATATAGATAATTCAAGACTCAATTCAAGGTAATACCAAATAATTTAAATAATAAGATTAATTAATGAGATGAATTATTGAAAATATATTTGTAAGACTGGAATCCTCTTTAAGACAATAGTAATTATAGTTAAAATTAGTAAAAAGAACGGAAACTAAATTTTAAATCAGAAATAAAAAAAAATGGAATTATAAACTAAATCGAAATGAGATAAATAAAAATCAAAAATAGAACCTAAAATAAAGAAAATCATATTAAAATCAGAGATGATTTTAAGACAACTTTTTATTAGAAATAGCATTTTTTTTTAAATAATAAAACTTATTTGAATTGGAACAAGTAAATTTCTATAATAGAGGGTTAAGGGTATCTAGCTCTTTCCTAGAGTTCTGAAATTGTCATGAGATTATTTGATTGACAGAGTTATATATTATCCATTACTTTAAAAGTTTATATAACTCTTATTGAAAAATTCCTAAGTTGACCATTTAATTATGCCTTTAAAATAAAAGAAATAAAAGACAAAAACGGAATGACTTCTATAAATATAAATAATAAAAATAACAATAAGTAAAGATTATAATTAGATAAAAATAAGTAAAGAGAATAGTTAAATAATGATTATAAAAATAACAAGAAAAGAAAAAATCTAACGTTTAAAATTAATGTATTGGAAGATCAACGATGTGGTGCAATGCGTTCAAAAATTAGCATTGATAGTAAAGTAAAGGTTACATTCAATATCAATCACTTAATTATTAACACATATCCATGAGTAATTTATACTATTTATTCAAGTTAACTAAATAATTATTTAAGTCTTCTAAAACCTGTGAATTAGATGAATTTTCATATTATTTTTATCTTTATTCAGCTGATTCTGGATTATTTGAAATTATTAATTCATAAATATTTTATATTTCATTCCCTCAATATATTTATATATGAGTTCAGCTAGCTTAGCAATTAGTTACTACATAAAGATCTTAACATTGGGTATTGTGGCGAAGTAAATTGGTAATCAGGTGAAATTTCACGGGGGATAACATTTTGTGACACTAGATGGACTTTCAGGTGATTGTCATCCTTGTACGAGGATGAAGGATGAGAAATGCTGTACAAGGATGAAGGATATCGTACGAGGATGAAGGATATCGTGCGAGGATGAAGGATGGCGCACAAAGGATGAAATATGAAGTACAAAGATGAAGTGTAAACAAAAGAGAAAGTATAAATACGACTGTTGTCGGAAGTGAGAAGTTAGTAAGAAAATAAATAAACAATTAATTATTAATTAGAAATAATTCAGAATAATTCGAAATACTTTAAATATTACATAGAAAAGTAAACTTCATTCAGGAACAGGAAAGATACGTCACGCTGTAATATTTCTGTTGTTAAATGATACTTTGCTTTTAAAACTTTATATTTTATATTTTAATAAACTTATATTTTGTGTCGTAATATTGCGAAATATTATTAAATATTGTTTGATACTGCATTACTACTTTTACTCCACCTTACTCACTGTGCCTTCATGATTAATTTGATTATTATTTGATTATTATTATTATTTATTATATATTTATTATCTGTTTCGAGATAGGCAAGTTTAGATCGATTGATTGCTTGACCTACTGGCAGATAGAGCGTATTATTATTTGTTTGTGTGATGCAAACTGTGAGACTGATTTGAGAAATTGTTCGAAATACTCTGCACTCCTGTGACAGTATTATTAATTATAAAAATTTGAAAATTCAATATTTGTCATTTAAAAGTGGTTGGTAGCTAATAACAAAATATCAGATCAATTGCAATAGTCGAAATAAGGTAAATCGATATCAAAATTCGGCCCATTTTCAGCTAATTGCCAAAAATTTGGCCTAAATGCAGCTTTTAATAAAATTCAGCCAAAATTCAGAAATTCAGAATTTTGGTCAAAACTTAAAAATCAACTTAAATTCTTAAATTCAGCTTTAAGTTACCAAAATTCAGAATTTCTATCTAAATGCTATTGTGGCGAAGCAAATTGGTAATCAGGTGAAATGTCACGGGGATGATATTTTGTGACACTAGATGAACTTTCAGGTGATTGTCATCTTTGTACGAGGATGAAGGATGAAGGATGCCGTACGAGGATGAAGGATACCATACAAGGATGAAGGATACCATATGAGGATGAAGGATGAAGTACGAAGGATGAAGGATGAAGTACAAAGATGAAGTGTAAATAAAAGAGAAAGTATAAATACAACTGTTGTTGGGAGTAAGTTTCAGTAGTGAATAAACAGTTAATTAATTAATTAGAAATAACTCGGAATAATTCAAAATACTTTAATAAATATTAAATAGAAAAGTTAACTTCCTTCAGGAACAGGAAAGATATGTCATGCTGTAATATTTCTGTTGTTGAATGATACTTTACTTTTAAAACTTTATATTTTATATTTTAATAAACTTATACTTTGTGTTGTAATATTGCGAAATATTATTAAATATTGTTTGATACTGCATTACTACTTTTACTCCACCTTACTCACTGTGCCTTCATGATTAATTTGATTATTATTATATTTATTATCTGTTTTGAGATAGGCCAGTTAAATTGATTGTATTAGCTGTGACCTACTGGCGGATAGAGCATATTATTATTTTGTTTGTGTGATGCAAACTGTGAGACTGATTTGAGAAATTGTTCAAAATACTCTGCACTCCCGTGACACTATAAATTTAATTAAAATAACTTGTAATTCAATATTTTTTAAAAAATCTTATTAAAATAAAATATTTTGTTTATTTTTTTAATATTATCTTTAGAAAAAAAGTTGATTTTATAAATATAATGTAAATAATGTTTTATTTAAGATCTCTACTTGTTCTTGTTCCTGAATTATCTTATTCTAACTTTTTACTTTGATCGTTTCTTGCCAATTTGGAAAGAAATAAGCGCCTAATGATTATCATCTTTAATTCGATCAGATTAATTGTAATAATTGCTTAATTTAGTCAGGGATCATTTATTTGTGTTCCTACAAGAAGAAAAAAATGGAATCGGAGAATATTGGACCAATCATTATTGCTGAAAATATGCCCTTAAAGCAACCATCAAATTTTGCGAAACTGGGCCAAAGCTCCCTGTCAGCATTCATTAGTTGTACCCTTGAGACCCCACGAAGAGGTATCATGCAGAATTTCTTATTGGAATAAACAATTATATGATGGTGCGGGTATGAACATTTTTTTTTTGAAATACCGGATTTCCTCCCATATTTTTTAATTATTAATAATAGACAATAGATTAAATAAATTTTTTTAATTCTTAATTTATAACGAAAGCATTTTTTTCTTCTAAGCGAATACTCGAATAATTTTATATTGTTATTTTTTTTTAGTGAGTTGTATGACTGTTTTATATATCGTTTATTTTAAGTGTAAATTTATTAGACAGTAATGTGATAATATACAATAACTGATAATAGGGAAATAAAATTTTAAGATTTAAGCGCATACATATTCCTCACCTCATAAAAGAAATATTAAAATTGTAGCGTTCACAAAGAAAAAAAAAGGTATAATAGTTAATTATTTTAATAATTCATAATGTTAAGCGATAATATTGATAAAAAAAATAGGAATATTTATAAGGTAAAACAATTAACGTTCTGTAATGAATGTAGTTTAAAAAGGATATTTATAAACCTATATATTCTTTTAATATGTTATTTTCTTTTCCACTGTTCTTAAAATTGCAATAATACGTTAATACTTATCATCATTACAATTATATTGAAAAACGTAATGAGCATCTAATTGAAGTTCTATATATGAAATAATTCTCCATACGTTACATTTTTGGTACAACAATTTCTGAATATCAAAAATTAAAATATCATCAATATGTATTAGTATAAAAAAAATGAGCTAATCGTGACACAATATTTTTTCTTTCGGAATTTCATTTTAAATGGAACTAAATTTAAAATTTGGTGTGACTTACAGTACATTGTATAAATTGGCGTAATTCATTTACCAATTTAATAAATTTAATCATGTCCCAAGAAGAGACAAACGAAAAAGAATCGGAAGTCTGGATGGATAATTTGATTATTGAAGATGCTCTTCAAAAAGAAAATATCCCATTTTATCAATGTTCTGAATTTGAAGATGTAAAATCAATTAGCGGAAATGTTTATAAAGCCACTTTTAAAACTTCTCAAAAAATTGTTGCTCTTAAACACATTTCTTTCAATGATAAATTTACGCTGGACAATTTAATAAATGAAGTAAGCCAAAAAACTTTTTTTTATTCTGTTATTCAAATATTTTTACTATTTTTTATTATTTTTAATTAAAAAGGGCAAAAGACATCGAAAATTGGAGATGCATGATAGCATTCTTAGATTCCTTGGAATTACTAAGCAAGGTAATAAATATTTAAATTTCTATACTTAATACTTATAAAGAATTATTACTCATTTATTTATTTAATCTTTATAGAGAATTCCGATAATTATATGATCATTCTCGAATATTCTAATAATGGTTCTCTTCGACAATATTTAAAAACAAATTTCCAAAAACTGGATTGGAACGCAAAATTAAATATTGCAAAACAAATTGCCAATGTTTTGACGTTTCTACATTCGAATGACATTATTCATGGAAAATTGGTAATTAATTTCTTAAATAAATCACATAAATGAATTATTTTTTTAATTTTATTTTTATTATTTAATTAGAATTCTGAAAATATTCTTGTTCATAATGGGAGCATTAAATTTAACGTTTTTGGATTAACGAAAATTATGCCCGAATCTTTAAGATTCCTTACAAATTCTCTTGGTCCAATTCAATATATCGATCCTCAATATTTGGAAATTTTTAATACAATTGGTAAAAATAAGAGTTCGGATGTTTTCAGTTTGGGAATTATTCTATGGGAAATTTCTAGTGGCAATCCTCCATTCGAAATGGAAGCTTTGTCAAATGTTGATTTGTTAAATAATATTCTAAAAGGAAAAAGAGAAATGGTTATACCTGGAACTCCTCCTAAATACAAAGAAATATATACTGGTATAAAATTATAACGATTTATTAAAATTATTTATAGTTTTTACATAATAAATTATAAATTCTGTTTAACAGATTGCTGGAGACACAATGGAAATTCACGACCAGACATTTCTCAAGTGTTTAAAAAAATTTCCGAAATCGTTATCTCTGATGGATGTTTTGAAAACGAAACTCCTCACAATGTTACAGATGAAATTATTTCTGTTAAGTTGGAAAAGCTAAATATGTAAGTTACATTTTTTTTATATTGTTTATATGTACTTGAATACTAAAAAACATTTATTAAATATAAAATTCTATTTATTAAGACGAAATGAAGAACTAAGAGTTCATTCAGATCCTCTCTTTGTCAATGAGTCGGCTGAATTTGAAGTTTTTATTAATGATTTGTTTGGATTTTTTATTGATATCATTAAAAAACAGTTTGAAGATTCGCAACCAATTATGATGGAAAATTATATTAAAAAGCATAAAAAGAATCCAGTTGAAGTTCTATACGAAATGATTTGCCATCCATCGCATTCTTGGTTCACCAGCATGATAGGATTTTTTTACAATAATGGGATTGGAACTGTTATCGATAACCAAATGGCATTTAAATTCTTTAGTAAAGCTGCCAATGAAGGAATCGACTCATCTTCCTTTAATTCTCCATCCTTAATGAAACTATACAATATCAACAAAGAATTTGGAACAATGTTTCTTGCACATATGCATCTAGCTGGAGTTTGTGTCGAAGAGGATAAGAAAAAGGCATATCAGATTTATTCTAAACTAGTTAATGAAGGGTCCTTTATTACAACTGTTTACGTAGCAAAATGTTATTTAAGTGGATTAGGTGTTGAAAAAAATGAAGAAAAAGGATTTGAATTATTTTTAAAATCTGCAGAGAATAAACATCCCGTAGCACAACTTGTGGTCAGTATGCTTTATTCAAATGGAATAGGAACACTAAAAGATATAGCTAAAGGATTTCAGTGGTCTATGAAATCTGCTCTTGCAGGAAATATTGAGGCAATGGTTAGTGTTGCTGGGTATTGTCATTTCGATGGTATAGATGTTGATAGAGATTATCAAGAAGCAGTTAAATGGTTTTTAAAGGCTGAAAAAGAATCCTTTAGGGCTCAATATCTTATAGGCTTTTGCTATAAAAATGGCTATGGGGTTTTGAAGGATCAAGCGAAAGCATTTGAATGGTTTAAGAAAGCTGCGAAAGGCAATTATATTGAAGGTCAATATGAGGTCGGATTGTGCTTTTATGAAGGATGTGGAACTAAAAAAGATATTTTAAATGCTATATACTGGCTAAATAAGGCAAAAGAAAAAAACGACAATGCCAATAAGCTATTGAACGAAATAATTAATAAGATAAAGTAGTTGCTAAAAAATATTAATTAAATATTTTTATGATGTTTAAAAGATTATGACGTTGATAAACCATATTTTTTTTGGGTAAATACGCGAAAACGTTATACTTTATATATAATTTTACAATTTCGTAACATATAAAATTTATTAATTAAAATTCATGTACGCCAATACGTAATTTTTATTGTTTTATTTTTGAGATTTTATAGCAAAATAATTCTGTTTAGTAAGATGAACTCGAAATTACCATTAAAACCAAGCCTTTTTTTTTTATTATTTTGGGTAATTTATGATAGATGAAAAATAAACAATTAATGAATGTATATTATGGAAATATTTAAATACTATTTCCGAGGGAATTATGAAATTTTGGCTCACTTATTCACATTATCCATATCAAAAATTTATGTATTGACGTAAAGTCAGATGCTTTACTAATTCTTTTTTTGATTTATTATTCTTCACGGTTTGATTTTTTTTTAAAAAAAAAATAAAAATAAAAAAGACATAAAAAAACATGCACAGAATACAATTGCTCAATACGTCTCAAAAATGAATTTGTTAAATAGACAAGTTGAAATAAACAATAGATTAGATGAGTTTATTCAAGATACTTGGATGACTTATTTTAGATTTCAAAGCCACATGTATGTCAAAAACCAATGGGAAAATTTGTTCAACGTGTTGATATTAAATTAAAAGATTTAAACTTAAGATGTTGGAACATTGGAACAAGTATAACCGATCTGCACTGTCGAATTCTAAAATTAAATATTGAATTTACATAATGTACAATGCAATGTAAACAGTTTCCTTTTATGAAAAAGAATTCCAGTCATTTTGTTATTATTAATTTTTTTAAGTTTATATTTTTTGATAATAATAGTAAAATCGAATGAATGTAAATTTAATTATTATTGTTATATGTTTCTTGATATTTATTTAATTTATTATTATTAATTAATTAATTAAATAGAAAATATAGAAATGAAAGATGAAGAGGCGGAGAATAAGGTGTAATTAAATATTATTTTTTTTGGAGATGAAAACGATTTTTATTAATAACAATAATAGGATAAGTTGATGAAATAATATAAAAAAATAACAAACTTCGATTTTATTTTTTTCTAGTAATTTCTTCCATTTTCTTTTTCTTTCTTGAACAAAAGATATTTTTTCCTGCGCAAGATAATGAATCTTATTTTTTATTTTTTATTTTTAGTTGATAGATAATCTCTCATAGCGTCAGTTTTTATTTTATAAAAAAGGATCCT
This sequence comes from Diversispora epigaea, assembly GCA_003547095.1. Classification (NCBI taxonomy): domain Eukaryota; kingdom Fungi; phylum Glomeromycota; class Glomeromycetes; order Diversisporales; family Diversisporaceae; genus Diversispora; species Diversispora epigaea. Next base: position 410,120 of record PQFF01000283.1, on the reverse strand, counting down.
ATAAGATAATATTTTTGTAACCCGATTATATTTAATATGCAAGCACCATTTGTTATACCGATCAACATAATGAAATTTCTGGAATTGTTTTCTCTAAATAAAATAATATATATAAAATAATATACATGAATGTCTAAATTTTCCATTCACTAGTAATTTTAGTTATTTATATTCATCATATGAGCTTACGTGTCATTATATAATTTAATATTTAAATTTTCAACAGAGTTTATTTTGTAATTATAAAATTATTTTTATCAGTATATTTATATTTTTATTTATATTATTCATATTTAAATAAGGTTTCTTCTCTAGGATAATTAATAAATAAATAAATAAATATATATATATATATAGATTTATATATTCAAAATTTATTTTTTAGCCATACTAAAAAATAATTACATTTTATATAGATATAATCGTGTATTTAAATTTAAATATAATATGATAGTTAAGCAAACGTAAAAATAAATAAATAAATAAATGATCTAATATAATTCTTTTAATATTTTAAGGTCTTTCCACTTTTCTTACGATTATTATTATACGTTTAGCAATTAGAATAATAAGCATTAATTAGCATTATCTACAATTATTGGCATATAATAGTAACTTCTAAATATCGACATTTTATTCTTGAAAATTTAACTAGAACTTTTACTGATAACCAAATAGTATTTAATGAAAGTTGATAACTAATAATTGCTGAATATCAAAGAAATAAATCTATCTATCATCGTAGGTAAATAATTTGTGCAAATACAGCTAATTGTGACACAATTGATAATCATTTAATAACAGAAATATTACAGCGTGATGTATCTTTCCTGTTCCTGAATGAAGTTTACTTTTCTATTTAATATTTATTAAAGTATTTCGAATTATTCTGAATTATTTCTAATTAATTATTTATATTCTAACTTGTAACTGAATTAGCTGTGAACTAACTGCTGAAACTTACTCCCGACAACAGTCGTATTTATACTTTCTCTTTTGTTTACACTTCATCTTTGTACTTCATACTTCATCCTTTGTGCGTCATCCTTCATCCTCGCACGATATCCTTCATCCTCGCACAGCATTATTTATCTTTCATCCTCGTACAAGGATGGCAATCACCTGCAAGTTCATCTAGTGTCACAAAATATCATCCCCGTGACATTCACCTGATTACCAATTTACTTCGCCACAATATATCGAGAATAAAAATCGAAAATATTACTAGGAAATGGTAAAACCATGCAAGTCCGAAGCATAAGCAATTTATATTATAATATTGTGACATGTGATTGTTATCTAGCAATCATTATCTAAAATCGGACAGACACCCTATGCATATTTACGTTTTTGATATTTTTAAATCAAAGCATCAAAAACAAAACTTTGGTATCACTTTACTTGTCCCTTATAGTGTCCTACGCTACGCTCCGGACAACAAGTTTATCGGTATTCACATACTAACAAAAAAAGTTACACAAACATTTAACTTGTGACCATTCATCCAAAAATAGAAAACCTCCCTCATTATGACCAAAACACTGTCATTATTATTATGCTAACAAATTTACAAATTCCCGTGCCGTTGGCACAGGTTTACATTAAGATCTTATTATTTAATTGTGTTAAATTAATAATTTGGTGGAGCACTTCATTCAATTTAATAATGTCTCAAGAAAAAACAAACGAAAAAGAATGGGAAGCCTGGATGGACAATTTGATTATTGAAGATACTCTTCAGAAAGAAATTATCTCATTTTATCAATATTCTGAATTTGAAGACGTAAAATTAGTTAGTGGAAATGTTTATAAAGCAACTTTTAAAACTTTGCAAAAAACTGTTGCTCTTAAATGCATTTCTTTAAATGATAAATTTACGCTGGAAAATTTAAGAAACGAAGTAAAATTATTTATTAACTCTATCATTTGAATTTATTATTAATATTTTTAATATGTTTCTGTTTTTTAATAAAAAAAAGATTAAAAGGTATCGAAAATTGGAAATTCATGACAATATTCTTAAACATTACGACATTACTAGGCAAGGTAAGATAAATGTACTGTATCTTTACAAAGGTGATTAATTTTAATTCATTTTTTTATAGAGAATTCCGATAATTATATGATTATTCTCGAATATTCTAATAATGGTTCTCTTCGTCAATATTTAAAAAAAAATTTTCAAAAACTGGATTGGAACGCAAAATTAAATATTGCAAAACAAATTGCCAATTTCTTGACGTTTCTACATTCGAATGACATTATTCATGGAAAATTGGTAATTTTTTCTTAAATAAATTACACAAATGAATTATTTTTTAATTTTATTTTATTATTTAATTAGAATTCAGAAAATATTCTTATTCATAATGAGAGCATCAAATTCAATGTTTTTGGATTAACGAAAATTATGCCCGAATCTTTAAGATTCCTTACAAATTCTCTTAGCCCAATTCAATATGTCGATCCTCAATATTTAGAACTTTTCAACACAATTGGCAAAAATAAGAGTTCTGATATTTTCAGTTTAGGAATTATTCTATGGGAACTTTCCAGTGGCAATCTTCCTTTCGAAATGGAATCATGGCCAGATGTTGATTTGTTAAATAATATTGTAAATGGAAAAAGAGAGATGTTCATACCTGGAACACCTCCTAAATTCAAAGAAATATGTACTGGTATAAAATTATAACGATTTATTAAAATTAATTATATTTGTTAAATAATAAATTCATACCAATTAAAACTATTCTGTTTGACAGATTGCTGGAAACACAATGGAAATTCACGACCGTACATTTCTCAAGTGGTCAAAAATCTTTCTGAAATCGTTATCTCCGATGCACATTTTGAAAATGAAACTTCTCAATTACAACTTCAAAATGTTACAAATGAGATTATTTCTGTAAAATTGGAAATGCTAAATATGTAAGTTACATTTTTATATTTTTTATATGTTTTTGAATCCTAGAAAATATTTATTAATTATAAAGTTCTATTTATTCAGACAAGATGAAGAACAAGAAGTTCACTCAGATTTTCCTTTTGTTGATAAGTCAGCAGAAGCTGAAGTTTTTATTAAGAATTTATTTGAATTTTTTATTGATATCAGTGAAAAACAATTTCAAGAAATACAACCAACTATGATGGAAAATTATATTAATGTGCATACAAAAAATTCGGTTGAAGTTCTATATGTAATGATTTGCCATCCATCGCATTATTGGTTCACTAGCATGATAGGATTTTTTTACTTAAATGGTATTGGGACTCTTACAGATTACCAAATGGCATTTAAATTCTTCAGTATAGCTGACAATGAAATAATTGATACCTCCTCCTCCACTAACTCTCCATCATTAATGAAACTATACAATTTCAACAAAGAAATTGGAACCATACATCTTGCAAGTATGTATTCTGAAGGCATAGGCGTTGAAGAGGATATGAAAAAGGCATATCAGATTTGTTCTAAACTTGCTGATGAAGGGTCCTTATTAGCTTTGAATGAAATAGCATATTATTATTCAATTGTTGAAAAAAATGGAGAAAAAGCATTCAAATTATATTTAAAATTGGCAGAGAAAGGAGTTCTTTTTGCACAATGTATACTTGGTTGTTAAAATATAGAAGGAACTGGAATGTCAGAAGATGCAACTAAAGGATTTTCATGGTATTTGAAATCTGCTCTTGCTGGAAATGTTGATGCAATAAGTTTTATTGGAATTTTTTATAGCGATGGTACTTGTGTGGATATAGAAATCAAAAAGCATTTGAATGGTGTTTAAAGGCTGTTGAAAAAGGAGAACCTACAGCTCACTATTATTTAGGAAAATGTTATGAAGATGGTCTTGGGGTTAATGAGGATCAAGTGAAAGCATTTGAATTGTATAAGAAGCTGCAGAATGTGATATTTCTGAGGGTCAATATGAAGTTGGAAAATGCTTTTATGAAGAATGCGGGACTAAAAAAGATTTCGTAAATGCTATCTACTGGTTAAATACAGCAAAAGAAAATGGGAATATCGATGCCAAAAAGCTATTGAAAAAAATAATAAATAAGATTAAGACAAGATAGTTTTTAAAAAATATTAATTAAATCTTTCTTTATTGTTTAAAAGAAATAAACCTTGCTTTTTGGGTAAATGAATTTCTCAAATTTTACAATTTCGTCTAACTTCTTGTTAACATTGTAGAATTTACTAGTGATAATAAATAATAATTTATCTATTGATTTAATTAATTTTTGAATTGAAATGAAGTGAATTGATAAAATGTCAAGAAAAAGATAATTTCGTATTTTTTTTTAATTTTTTATGAGAAAGACGTATTGTCGTTAAATTTAATCAAGATGTTGTTTATCAAGAAAGAAACAGAAACTGAATAGCCAAGCCTTTGTGAGTAATTTCCGATAGACAATTAAATTTATGTATATTATAGCACGTAAATACTAAATTACCTTTTACATTATTCTGGTAAACTTGTATATTCGTTTATAAATAAAACAAAATTTTGAAATTGTCTCATTATTAATATTAGCAATTTACATATAAACGTAAATTCAGATACCTCACTATGACTCTTTGGATTTATTATTTTTTGTTGTGAGATTTTTTTAAAAAATAAACTTCCACCTTACAAGTAAACAAAAAAACATAAAGAAATACGCACAGAATGCCATCAAGAATATGCTTTCTTAAAATGGTGTGAATTTTATAATTCAACACGTTTCAAAAAATGATGGACAAGTGGAAATGGAATTAAGATACTCAACTAACCTCAATACAGTGATTTGAACGTGATAGAATGGAAGGTATTAATGAGATTGAAAAGCGATAGCTATGTGTAGAATTAAAAATTTAGTTTTGTGTCAATCTATCCACGTGTTATCGCGTGATTACAATACCCAATCATATCAATATCAATCTGAGTCACGGAACATACTAGAGAATTTTTTTACGCCAATAGCAGGGAATCATTTTTGACTAATACAAAATGGGGTGGATATCAAAAAAATAACCACAAGCGTATCAAGAATGATACTTTTGTACAGTATCACCAGAAATTTTTCTACCCCACATGATATTTTAGTTTTTCTGACCCAAGTCCCCAGAAGGTTGATATTCGAGTAGTATGTTTATCACCATGTGACACCCTTCTGACGAGCTCTAACCTAACCCCTGCAAACAACATAAAATGTAAGTTCGGCTAATAGCAATGAAGGAATTTAAAGTATTTAATTAAGAATATACGGTTATTATTATTTCTTAACCTCTTTTTTAAAAAAAACAAAATTATGCTTTTTGGACATTTATTATTATCATGAATTTTTGAATGATTCTGATGGAGTTCCCATATAATTTCCAGACTAATAACTAATAATGCAATTAATCCATGTTTTAAAACTGATGTAATTTAAATTAAAGATACAAAAAAAATCAATTTGAATATTCAAAATATAATAAATATTGAATTGGAGTTTTTATAACGAAAATTGTATTGTTAATTTATTTATTTATTATTTTATGTTTTAACAATTAAGAACGTGATCCAAATATGGAGTTTTGATCAACTTGATAATTTAAACTAAAGATAAAATAACACAAATCCTATCAACAGAGTAAAACTTATTAATTGCTTAAATACTTCGGCGGAAATTAAATCACTATTATTTGGAAATTTTCTGAAAAAATATTTGGCCTCCGTCATTTTAAAATAATCCATATGCGTCCAATATATTTTTAATTTACACGAAATAATATTCTCAATATGGTGGGGATGATTTCGTTATTATTATTATTGTTATGTTAATATCTTATCTTGTAATTTGCTGTGAAAATTTGGGAATGAAATAAAACAACTTTAAATGACAAATCGAAACCATTTTGAATAAGTAAATGAATTTGTATACAGATTATCATCTGTACTATGAAAAGATAATTATAATTAAGGATGGTAATTATGCAGTATAAGTATAATAAATTTTGGTATTATAACCTGTATAATAATTGTAGAATAACATTTGTATATCATCCGGTATTAATGGAATAATATATTTCTAATGGTATACATTTTTCTATTAGTTAATATTTTACATTTTGATTGGATAATCCTAAATGAATTAATAAAAATAAAGAATATTAATGATATTATTATATATGGATATTATTATGTACTACTTCAATAATTATTATAATAAATGATGTTTTAAATTATTGGAATTAATTCTTCACGGATATTAATTGAAATCACTTTAATTATAAAATAAAATATTTTTCACATTGGAAAATTGTGATTCTTCGACAATATATTTTTTCTATTTATTTAACAATATATGTACTCCCAATAAATGTTCTTATTGTTAATTCCGAGTTGAAACTTAAAGTAAGAATCATCTTTCATTGGAATTAGGAATTTCTATTATGATATTGTAATCACATTATCAACGTCATTCAAACTTCATTCTACTGCCAAAAAATTCTATATATGGATTAGGGAGATTGGTTTCACATAAAAAAATTTGCTAACAATTAGTCTGATGTAATAATTAGTAACCATTAATATGTAATAATTCTTAGTCTGATGTGCTCAATCTACTAAATATAGATAGATCGGCTGATAAACTTTTTTTTAACCGAGAAACAAAAATATATATAATATAAAAAAGCATAACACAAATCATAATTACTAAATTGGGCATTGGCTGTGCAGAGTATAGAATAAAATCAAATGTCAAATGTTAATAATGTGAAACTTTTGCAATTGACTCATCTAATACTTTTTTTTTTGGTTAAAAAGGGGAATAAATGAAATTGTTGAAAAAAAAATTCAATTGAAAAAATTTTTAAAATTTTAAATTTTCTCAAAGAAAATTCAAATTATCACCATATTAAAAAATAAGTATTTTTTTGTTAACCGAATTTCAAAAATGGGTTTATCAAGCAAAAAAGAATCTGAAGAACAACAGCAAAAAAAACCAACACCACAAGAACAACCACCACAACCACCACAACAACAACAGGAACAATCACCACCACAACAACAAGAACAACCACCACAACAACAACAGCAACAACCACCAACACAACAGCAGCAACAACAACCACAACAACAGCAGCAACAGCAACAACAACAGCAACAACTCCAATACTATTTGGAGAAATTTGCTAGATCTCATATAGAAGAGTATTTCCAACCTTCTTTAGTGAAGGAAAAGCTAAAGTTGCCAAAAAACTATCACCAATACAAAATTAAAAATAGGCAACAGAAGGTATAAAAACATCATTTTTCGAATTTAAATATTTGACTTCTTTTATTCTTTTCACTTATTTAAATTCTTTTATAGCTTCAAAAACAACAACAACAACAACAAAAAAATCCTGTTGAATTATTAAAATATCAACAAGGGATGAGAAAAATATGTGAATTTAAGTTAAATATTTCTCAACCCTCGAAGCAGCCTAATAATAATAATAATAATAATAACAATGAAAAAAATACTAAAAATAACAAAAGGGGTAGAGGTAAACATAATTTACATTATTTATTATATCAAATTTTTTTGCAATCAGTGCTAATTTTATTTTATTTATTAGAAGACGAAAATGATGTTGCTGCTGATACTTCCAATAATACTAATAATAAGAGAGTCAGAAGTAAGAATCTTTTATATTACATCAGTGAGAAAGATATTCTATTAAAATATTTGTGATACTAATTTTTTTTTATTTATTAGAAAATAATGAAGATAATAATGAAAATAATAAAGATGATAATGAAGAAAATACTAAAAATAGTAATAAGAACAACAAGAGAAATAGAGGTAAATATCTTTTCCTTTAAATATTTTTTAAAAATTTTGAGATTGGTACTAATTTATTTTATTAATTAGATGACGAAGATGATGATAGCCTTACCAAAAAAAAACAAAAACTTTAATATAGATAGTTAAAAAATTTTTTCATATTTTAATTTTTTTAATTTTTTATCGTACAAACTTAAATAAATAAATAAATGCTTAAATAAAAATCTAAAGTGTTATTCTTTTTTAATATGAAGCAAAAATTTTGAAATATATCAACGTCAACTTAATTATGCAGTGTTCGACAAAATTTATTTTAAAAAAAGTAAATAACGTAAAATTTCATTATAAAGCCTACTTTGAGTCATTAATTAAAGTTGTTTGAAATAGATTTATTGCATATATTTATAAATTCCAATATTGTAAGTAAAGTATTAAATAAAAAGCGAAAAAAAATAACTAAGATTTCTATTTTTTTTTTAATTTATAATTTTTATGCATTATTTTATCCGTTGTTGATTATTTATAACCATTTTCTCACGACAAAAATTATTTAATTATTGAAAAAAAGTTGCACCTAAATTATTAAATTAAGTAGCGCCTTGAAGTAACTCAAATATCATCGAATTAAAACTCATTTACAAATTCATGAAAACAAAGGCATCGAATCGATCTAAAATCATTATATTACATAATAAGTGGTATAAGAGGATTATTAAATGAGGTAAAGCAATATTTTAGATTAAAATGTATATGTAAATTATAATCCAAAATAGATTATTTAGATTGGGAACAGGAGATTACTGGATTTTATTTCATTACAAAAGATTCAGATACTTACAAATATATGATGGAATTAGAATATCTAAAAGACGAAATTTTAGAAATTAAATAATAGTTGGAATAAGGAATTAGATTGCTTGAGTATTTAATTTTATCGATATTCACAAATTAGATAGATATAATTCTTCATGACTTTCGTCCTAGAAATATTTCATTACATGATTTTAACGAGATATTTATAATCTTAAGTTAATCGCGGAAAACAAAAAAAATCCTCAAGAGAAAAGTTTTTGAGCATAACCATATGTATATAGCTCCTGAAGTGTTAGGTGGGGAAAAATATATCAGTAATTACAGAGTTAACTTTAAATAAAAATTCCAATTCTACACATTTAACACTTCTACATGAATGATTATATAATGTTGGAGAAAATCAAAATAAAGACTTTCTTAAAAAGTTCTTAATAGTAAATATCATATTTCCGAAAACTATCATTAAATTTTTATTACATTTTTAATCAACTCATTAAAATCGCAACTTAATAAACTTAGAGATCAGTATAATGTTTAAATCAACTAGCGAAATTAGTTAAATTAAATTAATTAACTTTTGATAAGAATATGACCGAAATTTTAGATTTATTTCAAACAATAAATATTATTGTTATAGCTGAGATCATCAAATATCACTTAGAGTAACAATTAAATTATTTTATATAATGTTAAATTTTATTCATCATTAAATGTTGAAAGTTCGGATAATTTTTTTAAAGCGCAAATAAATAAATAAAAAATCATTAATTAATTAAATTAAATTTATTATAATTAAGCAAAAAACTATATAGCCTAATTCTCATTAAATCATGAGAAAATCAAGTAATTAAGTAATTATTATAATTTGTAATTTGTAATTTGAATTATTTTTTATTTTTGTTTATTTATTTTTATTTTTATTTTTTTTTTCGTTTAATGCAAAAAAAAAATTGATTATTATTAATACAGATATTTCTAAATTATAAAATGAAATTTTTGACCCTGAATTATTATTATTTTTTGTCGATAATCAATAAAATTTACCGACAATAATTTTGATATCCTAATTACATTATTTAATGAAAAAAATTAATCAAAAATTTATTTTACTGGTTTATTTCATTGTAACCACAAGTTTGGGGGTTATCGTTATTTTTTATATTGTTAAAGGACATTCTATTTAATTTTAAATCAAACCTTATTTTTTGATATTATAACAAGATTCTTATTGATTTCGTTAATTGTATTATGATAAATGGATACATCTCAAAACTTCGAAATCTCACTTCAGATAAAGATCAAGAATTTTAAGAGATGGATTTATTGCCATACCAAAAAATTTTAGCAACTGCTCAGGAAGATTTGCCATATTCTGTAACTGAAACCTTTAATACATTTGACAAATAAAGTTTTCGACATATTATAATAAATTTAAAACTATTTGGCACACTTATTTGAGATATAAGGATCATTAAACTTTTGAGCGAGAACAAATTGAGATTTTGTTTGAGAGGATTAATGTGTAAGTTCAAAGACACGTAGGTACATATCAGATGATAGAGTAAGGAAGAAAACTGTGATGATTTAGTTTGTTGTAATCAGGAACAAGACAACTGATAATAAAAATAATCATCACTAAACTGGGGGAAAAGGTTTATCCGAAAGAATTCATTATTTATCCAATATCACATATCTAATCAAAGACAAAATCAGCGTTGGAGCACAAATAACCTCATTTGATGAATCAATAATGTTCAAAGCTTCATTAAATTGATTCATTTATTTATTTAACTCAATTCTAATTAAAAAATAGTTTCAAATAGTGATAACAGATTATATATAGTAATAATACTTTTAATAATGCCATCATCATTGCGTAACTCATTATAATCAATTTTAGATATAGATGATAATTAGAAGAAACTACTGCTAAAATGAATAAGATGATTATGATAATAATTACGATTAATAAAATAAAAATTAAAATAAAAAATTTAACGAAAAAAATAAAAAATTGATTTATTACCTTTTATTTTCTATCTTATTCGAAATATCTATAATTTTATTTTTATTTCTCATTATTTTATTAGACAAATTTATTCTTGCAATGTTTTTTTTTTTTTGAAAAAAAAATATAATCAGATAAATGGAAGGAAGGGTTGATTTTATTGTTTTTTTCTAATAGTCTTTGCAACAAGTTATTAGAAATCAATTTATTTCGGGAATTGCATTAAATATTCTTACATCNTGGAGCACAAATAACCTCATTTGATGAATCAATAATGTTCAAAGCTTCATTAAATTGATTCATTTATTTATTTAACTCAATTCTAATTAAAAAATAGTTTCAAATAGTGATAACAGATTATATATAGTAATAATACTTTTAATAATGCCATCATCATTGCGTAACTCATTATAATCAATTTTAGATATAGATGATAATTAGAAGAAACTACTGCTAAAATGAATAAGATGATTATGATAATAATTACGATTAATAAAATAAAAATTAAAATAAAAAATTTAACGAAAAAAATAAAAAATTGATTTATTACCTTTTATTTTCTATCTTATTCGAAATATCTATAATTTTATTTTTATTTCTCATTATTTTATTAGACAAATTTATTCTTGCAATGTTTTTTTTTTTTTGAAAAAAAAATATAATCAGATAAATGGAAGGAAGGGTTGATTTTATTGTTTTTTTCTAATAGTCTTTGCAACAAGTTATTAGAAATCAATTTATTTCGGGAATTGCATTAAATATTCTTACATCAGGGTATAGAAGATGAATTTGAACTTTCTGTGATGTAAATTATTTTTGAATCTTTTAATATTAATATTCTTTATAATTAATTAATTATTAATTCATAGGAGCGTTGAAACGTGTGTAAAACTTAATATTTATTTGATGTTGAAGTTACATTATGGGCTTCTTTTATTTCTATCGTTGGTGGTCCAGACGATTTATATGAGGTAAATAAAAATTCCTCCTTTATCTCTTAATTTTCCAATTCTTGTCTATTCTGATTTTTTTGTCAATTATAATTGGAAAACGGCTGCCTCTTATTTATTGGTGTTGATCATATGTATTGGTTTTGATATTAATACTAAAAACATATTTCACATGTCATCAAATATGATCATGCATCATAAGATAAGCCAATCAATAACTAAGTATACATTACTAGTCATTATTGGCTCATCAGGAATCACATGGTCTAAATATAATTACGTTTGTCTATTTTCCTCTTCGCTGATTTTGCCTATCTCTTACCGTGCGAAGAACTTCAAGAACTACGTCCAAACCAACTTTGAAATTTATTCAAACCACTAAAACAATCGAAAAACACTCTCACGATGGCAAGAACAAATGAAGAAGCACCTCAAGAATGGTAATGGGTTGATTTGGTGGCCAAACTTAAGAAGTAAGTATCAAGGTTATGTGAAAAATATTTTCTTTTAAAAAAAAGAAATATATAATATTAGAAATATACAAAAAAAAATAATGAGAAAAAAAAAACAAAATTATTTTAGTGATAGATTTATAAACAAATGTTTTCTTTATGAAAACTATGTTGTTTTTTATTAAAAAAAACATTAATTTACATTATTTTTTTTATCTTATCTAAAACAACATATTTTTCTTTATTTGTTTACTTTAATAATAATAAGTTTCCTATTAACCTAACACTCATGAAGATGAATACCAAACTGCAATTTCTGCTGCTGCCAAAGCTGCTGAATACTCCAATAAATCCTGCCAGGTCATCTATGGAACCGTAGAACATGTCCAAAAAAATGAAAATATTCAGTAAATCAGATGTTGCAGTAATCACAACAGGTAAATCTTTATAAATTATCTAAAACTAATCCTATGTAGCGAAAAGATATTCTCCTTATATTTCCTCCCCTTTAAATAATAGATAAAATTATTTAATATTTATTACATGGATTTTACTATACAATTATTTATATTAATAATCTATTGATATTTTTTTATTTTCTGTTTTCTATTTATCATTGCATTTTTAATTTCTGATTTTCTTAGTGAAAAGAAAGTCTGTGAGGTAGTGGTTAGTAAGGCTTAAAGAAATAATGGTCGAAGATCTGTGAAATATTATTGTAAGTTTTATTTTTTAGAATTTTTTTTTTTTTTTAAAAAAAAAATTGTTATAAAATTATTTTAATAAATCATTTTTATTAAAGCTAAAAACTAAAGTTTCGATGTGGAGTCCGATTTTACTGCAGGCACAGAAACTAACCTTTATTATAATGACAAGTATGAAAAGCATACTTTGGGTCAAAAGTAGAAGACAGTTGGTACTGAAAATGTGGTGCCATGTAAGTATTTTTTTTGATTAGCAATGATTATTATCATTTTAATAATTTAAAAATTAATTATTCGTGCTCCGGAAGATGGTAACGAAGAGATCAATGTCATCAATACTGATTGGAAACCCGAAACCCACTATACCGAATCAAGAAAGCTGGAACTTTTCCAATGGAATTTGTGGCTAAAACAGAGAGTATACCTTTTTTTATGATTTGCTTGCTAGTTATTAACATCAAATGTTTTATTCCTTTTTATTTTAAATATTGTTGTGAAATTCTGCCAGATTTCTGTTTTTATTTTTTTTTATTTTATATTGATTATTAATTTCGTTAGAAAAATTTTAAAAAAACAAAAAATATATATCTCTCTTGTTTCTATCTCATTAATTCTTTTTTTTTTTTTCAGGTAGAATATCCTATATCAATTATCAAATATCATTCACCGGTTGATCAGATCTAAAAGAACTGGATTTGACCTTATTTTTATTTTTCTTATTGTTGTTTTTATTGTTTCTTTATTATCTTGAAAATTTACTAACTTTTATTTTTATATTTTTATTTTATTTTATTCTATTTATTTTTCTTTTTAATTTTAATTTATTTTATTTTGAATTATTTTTTTGTTATTGTACGGTAATGGTAAGGCGGGTATCCAAATTATTTCATTTTTTATCTATTTTATTTTAATATATTTAATTAAATATTTTTATTTACAAGCCTTTATATTTTTATGTAGCTTTTTTCCTTTCATCCTTTCGTTAAAAATTTTTTGGAAATATTAATAATAATCTGTATTTATTCAGATTTAATTTCATTGGTGGATAGAATTGAGGAAACAAAAAAGTTGATGTACATGCACGTGCAATTGATGAATGAAGGAACCTTTTATTTCATAAATAGTCTTAATTAGATTTCTTTAGTTTAGATTTTATTAGAATAGATTTCTTTAGTTTAGATTTTTTTAGGTGAGAAAATTTTTTATTTTTTATTTGTTTATTTTTTTTTGTTTGCTGTGAATTGGTAAATACTAACACTGAATATTCTTCATTTCATCGATAATTCTTCTTTTGTTTAGATTTTTAAGGTAAGAAATTTTTTATTTCTTCGTTTGTTTATATGTAAACTACGGTATACTAATTTTTATTGTTTCTTTTTATATATCGTTTTAATTGTCAGATTTCTTGGGCCCATCTGCAGACGGTGCGATGTACGTTGTTTGGGCAGGCAGATTTGGTACGATTTCTTTTTTATACTAACCTTTCTTTCTTTTTTATACTAACCTTTTTTTTTTATTCTAACCTTTCTTTTTTTCTTTTTTTTTTGTTTGTGCGCTAGGGTATATTTTTTTAGGAAAGAAATCTTTATTTTTTCTTTCGTTTGTGTTATTGATGTGATAAAAGCTAAGACAATCATTCATTCTTTTCATTGTTAATTTTAGTTTTCATGACTCGCGCCTGGGTGGTGACAAATTTACCCAGAAATTTTCACCCACGTGAATTTCACGTGGAGATGATTTTTCTGAATTTAATTTGTCCATAAAGGGGGGAGGTTAAAGCGGAGTATAATCACGTGACTTAGTTAGGGTTAGATTGGCTTATATAAATAGACTGATCTTCTTATTGGCTAAAAATTCCGTAGCTCTGCTCCGCTTTAGTCGATCCCCATAAAGGGCGGGTGATCACACATCGTGAGAGATGAATGTTGGGTGACAAATATGGTTTCCGCATGCAAAAAAATTCTAAGTACATCGTGAGAGATTAATGTTGGGTGACAAATATGGTTTCCGCATGCAAAAAATTCTAAGTCTTCAGGATATTTTATAAAATTCGATGTTAGGAAGATGTGACAGACGGTGGTGAATACAATACCTGACAAACACTAATCCTAACCCATGAAATTTACGTAAAATATCATGTGGGCAGAAAAATTTCAAGTGATACGTACTGGGAAGATTTGTTGACAAGGTTGGGTCAGGTGGATTTTTGTTTTTTGGCTGGTAGCTAAGAATTTTCTTTATTTTGTTTAATTCTTGTGTTTTGCGCATGTACATTTGATATGATCAAAAGAAGAAATTTTGTGGAAGGAATCAGGATAGAAAGGTACGCTTCCTTTTATACTATTTATTGGTATGATAATGTGGTGTATTAATGGAAATATACATGAATTCATTTTTTATATAATTTATTTGTTTTATTCGTTTCAAAAAATAATACATGAATTATATTTAATTTTATTGCTATTTGTTTGTTTTCGTAGCTTTTCAACGAAACTGTAGATAAGTTTTAGTATTCCACAAATGAAAATTAAAGAAACCGTAATCATCCACGTGGTAATAAACAGCCCTGACTCTTTCTTATCAAAATATTACAAAGCACAAAAATATCTTTCGGTACAAATAGAAAATCAAGAAAATTAATAAAACGTACCGACAAATACGTTGTAGAAAATATTACCAAGAAAATTAATGTGGATAAAAAGAAAACTGCTGCAATCTGCTACAACACCCGAAACTATTGTGACTATTGAGCTGTCACTTCCATTCAAAAAGGTGACTGTTCATTTGATGAAATTAACAAAAAAACCAAGAAAGAATAAATTGACTATCCCGACAAATACATTGTTGACAATATTAACGAGAAAGTTATTTTGAGAAAAAAAAACCCCTTGTTTTTACAATCCAATCTGCCACAACATCCGAAAGTATTGAGACTATCCCTTCTACTCAAAAGAAAGATGGTTCATTAGAAATCAACGAAAAAATCACAAAAGAACTTGATGTCACTTCCTCCAATGACCTTACTACCTCGGCTCAAAACGTTGCCGCTTAAGATGAACTCAAATCCGTCGTCCCTTCCGTGTAGAAACTGCACTTACTTTTGGTTATCTCGATACAGCTGCACTCACTACGAGTATAACAAAACTCTGTGACCCGAAATTATTAGATGCTCTGACAAATATTTAATTGACAAAGCAACATAGGAAGTAATTGATATCAAAAAATGAAGAATCAGGTTTACAATATTTTGTTGTATTTTAATATTTATTTAATAATGTTAATATGTATATATATTCTTTGGCAACTTACAATTTGAGGATGAAGATTAAATGGAAGATTCAGATTAAACAAAGGATTCAGATGATGATTTAGGTGAAATGGATTGGATAATTCATAATATTCAATTTACAAAATTTGATGATGAACTTTGATACCATATCTTGTACTTCCAAATCGATCAATTAAATTAATTCACGATCCGTTTCATTTATATTTTATTATATTAATTTTGCATTCGTTTTTACTTGTTCGCATACATTTTCTATTTAAATGCATGAATAAATAACATCACTTTAATAAGTTCTTTTGCGAAAAAGTGCTTGCATATTCATTCTCTTTATGTGGCCAATGTTAATTATAGACAATTGTGGTAATTTGTGAATTTATTTTTTCCTTATTAATAATTGTGTACTATCATACCAGAGTTTTGATGATTGAGAAGAAGTGTGAATGATGTTACAAAATGTTAGGATGGTAAAATATTGTTATTACTAATCTTAATTACTTTTAATATTATGGTTGATGGTGGGTTATTGCTAACACATTACAAGCGAAGTTAATGTTAAAAGATAATTATCACAAAAGAAGAATACTTTTTTTATCAAATAAAATTATGATATTAATTATAATTATATTCATTTATAATCAATTATATTTAAATATTCAAATAAAAATAAAAAATAAAATTATAATTATAGTTTATTGTTCATCGAAGATAATAATCATTTTATTTTTATAATTAGTATCATTAATATATCCTCTATACGATACAATTTCTTAACATATTAAATATCAAATTGAAAATTCCTTCAATTTTTTTTACCTCACCTTCACTTTCAACATCCAATAAAAATTTAAATAAAATGAATATAATAGAAATTAATTTTAAAAATATTATAATTTTACATCATTTGCTGTTGTTGTAGTTGTTAACATATTAGATCCATTAACGAGCATCACCAAGGTATTTATATTACAAAGAAAATTCACGTCTATATAATTATTTTTTTCGTCATATCATCATCTCCATCATTATCTTCCTCATTAACAAAATTTAAAAATTCATCTCTATAATTATCATTTAGTTGTTGCATCGCAGTTGTGAATTACAATAGACTTTTTTAGAATTTGTATTAGAAAAAATTCCCCGAACCCCGTAATTTAGAAACCACACAATTGTTAGAATACAACACAATATTATAATTCACGTCTGATAATTTATTAACAAATTCTATATCATAAAATATATTTATTATTGAAAAAAAGACATATATAACATCGAAAAGTAAAATAAGTATAAAAAAAAATTATAAAATAATAAAATGGAATAATAAAATGAAAAAATATCATAATAAGAGAAAAAAAAATCCTTAATGATAATAATCATAAATTTCACGCTTTTAAGAATCACCGAAAATACCAAATAATACCAAAGATAATAAAAAAAATTTTTACAAAAACAAATTGACCATCAAACGCGAGAAGTAATTGCATCCATCAAAGCTTTATATAATTCATCAGCTGCATTCGGAGTAGACAACTAAGAAAAAATAAAATGCAATAAAATATTATAATAAATAAAAATATTATAAAAAGTATAATAAAACTATAATTACAAAATTACAAATTACAAACCTTAATAGCAAGATGAACGAGTTTACTACCCTCGAATGCAGATAATTTCACAAATTTATCCTGTGACTTTTCAACATGCATTCCACTGAATAACGAAATATTTAGGATTACTCGGAATACATTATCTGCACGCATAACTATAAATTTAATATAATTTTTTAAATATCGAACTCTCATAATAATGGTCGTTAAATAATCAAATTTATATTGAAAGTTTACCTAATCGAGGTGCTTTTTCGTTGTTTCTTGGATAATTGAGTCGTAGGGTTCCGACTCCTCTTTCCTTCCAATGCCCATCCATACAATATAATTTTGCTTTAACTGCATGCTGGGCAATTTCGTCTTCTTCCCCAGTTAATACTAAATAATTAATATAAAAAAAATATTAATTTTTATTTTATTATTATTGTTACATTATTATTATTATTATCAATTTTTCCACCTTCTTGTTTTTGCAATACAGTTTGTATCCCCGTTCCAAAGGATACTTCTTTTTCCGCACCACCTTCTTTTTTATTATCGTTTTCGTTCTCTTCCTCGTCTTCGTCGTTTTGAGAAGTTTGCTCGTCAAAAATTGAAAAATTTGGTTTTTGAGAGCTTAATATATCAGCAAAACTTCCCATATTTGTACTGCTGGTATATTTGGTTCCGGATCCAAATACATGTTTGTTTGTAACTGGGGTAGTAAGTCCACCTGGTTTCTGTAGAGATCAAGATCATGTATTTAATATTATTTCTTTTTATTGTATTTAATTATAAATTATAATATTCGAAAATAATAAATTATTTACTCTAAGTTTATTATTTGCTTCATTTAAGGTCTTCCGTTTTTGCTTTTTACTTTCAGTTGACCTCTCAATTAAAATTTTTTTGTTCGGTGGGGTTGATAAATCGGAAGGTGATAATGATCTTTCTCTTTTCATGTCTATTGAAGTTGTAATAAAATATATAATTTATTTGATTTAAAATTATTTTTTATCGATTGTTTTTAAAATTAATAGAGAAAGAGTATATGTAATGCGAGATAGAAATTATCAAACCTAATTATTATTAATATGAATAATAGTTGGGAAAAAAATGAAAATTGATAAAAATCCGATCCTTTTTATATTTGCTTGATGCCTCTCCTATTTTTTTTTTTTTATTACTTACTTTGCATCTGATAATTTTTTTTTTCATTTCATTTCTTGTAATTATTCTTTTGTTCCATTTTTGTCAACTGATGTAATCATTTTCATTATTTCACATTATCATTTTCGTTTTTTATTTTTCACATTATCATTTTCCTTTTTTATTTTNGTTTTTGCTTTTTACTTTCAGTTGACCTCTCAATTAAAATTTTTTTGTTCGGTGGGGTTGATAAATCGGAAGGTGATAATGATCTTTCTCTTTTCATGTCTATTGAAGTTGTAATAAAATATATAATTTATTTGATTTAAAATTATTTTTTATCGATTGTTTTTAAAATTAATAGAGAAAGAGTATATGTAATGCGAGATAGAAATTATCAAACCTAATTATTATTAATATGAATAATAGTTGGGAAAAAAATGAAAATTGATAAAAATCCGATCCTTTTTATATTTGCTTGATGCCTCTCCTATTTTTTTTTTTTTATTACTTACTTTGCATCTGATAATTTTTTTTTTCATTTCATTTCTTGTAATTATTCTTTTGTTCCATTTTTGTCAACTGATGTAATCATTTTCATTATTTCACATTATCATTTTCGTTTTTTATTTTTCACATTATCATTTTCCTTTTTTATTTTTCACATTATCATTTTCCTTTTTTATTTTCCACAATAATAATATGTAAATTATATTAAATTAAATATTAAATTCTGTAATATATTATGCTATTTGTGGCTTGATCTTATCTTATCATATAAATATAAACTATTTAATATTAAGTTAGTTAATTTGGAAGAGTGAAACAAATATACATTTTATATTAAGAAAATCATTTAAAATCATGTAAGTAACACAATAATTGTTAATTAAGTAGCGTATTGTATTATGAATTGTATTATCATGAATAACAATACAATAATAATAAAATTACATAAAAATATTTGTTAATGATGCTAACGAACCATATTTGGAATTTTTTTTATATCATATAGGAATTTTTTTGTCTATATTGTTATTTTTTTCTTTGTTAACCAGGAGTTAAATGCAGTTAACAATTAGAATAATTAAAATGTACTTTAGATTCACCGATCATTTTCTTAGTTTATTTATTATTATTATTATTATTATTATTATTAAT
>PQFF01000283.1:355584-386610 GCA_003547095.1 Diversispora epigaea | reverse complement strand
TTTTTTTTTTTTTTTTTCTTTCATTTGTTTTTTTTTTATATTTTCCTTATTTTATTTTAAATAAACATAAATGTTAAAAGTCTTAATGTAAAATTCCTATGAAGTGAATGTGAAAACTATTATGCAACAATGTGTGCTTCGAGTCAATTTTATGTGGAAATCTTTGAAAAACACTTTCCCGAAATTCAAAAAATGCATGGAAACCATTTGCAGTTTCAACAAAACAATGACCCCAAACATACAAGTTGAGCTACAAAAGAATTTCTAAAAAAACATGCCCCAACAGTAATTGATTGACCATCTAATAGCCCCGACCTCACCTCAATAGAAAATTCATGAAGTATAGTTAAGGGAAAAGGTGAAAAACGTTGGCCAAAAAATTTAATTGAATTAGAGCGATTTATGGTAGAAGAATAGAAAAAAATCCCAGAAAGTATTTTAGTGAACTTGGTGGGATTCATAAAAGAACGGTGTAAACTTGTAATTGAAAAAAATAGGGCATGTAACCCATATTAAATGTATTAAATTTTTTTAAATAAATCTTTAATCATTCAGCTTTCTAACGACGTCTTTGATGCCGTTTTTTTTCAGTCTTAACAATGATCAGTTGTTTAATGGATACTATTTCGATATAATCATAATTACTTTTGGGTCAAGTATGTTATAATAAGAATTTGAGGAAGAAAGCATAGCTATTCGAACTTACATATCACATATGAATACTCAAACTAGAATTTTACATATTCAAAACGGATTTGATTATCATAATATTATTCGTGAGATATTTAAATTAATAAATTATTGTTCATTCAATGTTCGCATGAATTTTACTAAATGTTTAATAAATAATGAATCAATCGATTCGATTCTTGAGTTACCTGGTGCCACTTATTTAATCTCACCAAAGAAACATATTTCGTATATCAGATATTAAATAAAATATTGTAATCCATTTTTATAATATTATTTTTGTAAAAAATTAATTTAATTCAGAGAAATTTTTTGTAACTCTAAAGGTAAATATCCATAAATCTTATGATAGTCTATACTCCTCACTATTATATATTTTAATCAAATTTTTTGCGAGAATGAGGATTACCATAATAATAATCTTCATAGCTCCTATTTACTGGAACATGCTAGGAACAATTATGAATTTCGTGTCACTTATAAATTAATACTGTTCTAAAAATTCATCAATTATTCACAAGAAATAATTATTTAATTTATGCAAAAGATGATAAAATTTTTATTAAAAAATATAAATGTAAAAAATAAAATTTTGAAACAATTTATGAAAACGAAACAGAAAAAAAATATATCGATTGAAACAACTACAAATTAGTTAAGTAAAAACTCGACTGTAAAAATAAAAAATATATATATTAGAATATATAAAAAAAAAAATAACTGATATTCAAATATCCATGATAAAAATGTTACTTACTTGACATTTTATTTTGTTTTCGTCCCCCGGGGCCATCATCATTGCTGTCATTATCATCTTCTAAAAAAATTAAATCGCAATGTTTATTTATTTATTACTTTTACTTATAATTTTTTAAAAAAATAAAATATTAAATATACCTTTTAAATCTTCAACTTTTCATTTCTTGCCCCTTGATTCTTCACTTACACCAGGATGCGATTGATTCTTTGTTTGTGGTATTGTATCCATAATCGCTTTAAATAAATCATCTGCCGCATTTGAGTTAGGTAACTAAAAAAACACAGTAAAATACAATAAAATGTATCAAAATATAAGTAAAATATAATTAAAATATAATTAAAATATTTTTACAAATCACAAATTACTAACCTTGATTGCTAAATGAACGAGTTGATCACCCTCGAATACAAATAATCTTATAAATTTTTCTTGTGATCTTTCAATGTGCATTCCATGAAATAATGCAACATTTAAGATCACTTTTAATATAGTATTAGCTCGCATAACTATAAAATTATTATAATTTTTTTTAATAAATATTGATAATGTTAATAATATAATAATTTTCGTTAAAAGTAATCGCAATAATCAAAATTTATATTGAAAGTTTACCTATTCGAGGTGATTTTTCATTAATTATTGGAGAATTAAGTTTTAGTATTCCGACACCTCATTCTTTCCATGTTTCTCCATCCATGCAGAATAATTTTGCCCTAGTTGAATGTCAGGCGGTTTCATTTTCTTCTCCCGTGAATACTAAATGTATTAATATTATTGTTATTATTATTCTTGTAATTATTATTACTTTTATTATTGTTATCGATGTCTCTACCTTCTATTTCTTGGAATAAAGTTTTTGTTTTTTTTTCCAAAGGAACTTTTTTCACATTATCTTTATCATTTTTATCGTCTTCTTCGTTTTGTGTAGGTTGCTCCTCAAAAATTGATTTTTTTGATCCTAACGTATGAGCAAAACTTTCCATTAATGAATTTCCGGAATATTTGAACCTTGATCCAAATACACCTTTATTCAAGGATAAGTTAGAAACTTCACTTAAAGATATTTTATTATTCATTTTTCGAATTTCTATTATATTTATTAATAAAAAATACAATTTATTCCATTTCATTTTGAATTTTTAATTATCATTATAAATTTATTTATATAAAAAGAAATATATATACAAAAAGCAAAAAAAAATATTTGATATAAAAAAAAAATAAAAGTTTTTACAACAACAACTTAAAACCTATCACATTCATCGTCAACATCATCACTATTATTATTATTGATATTATTATTATTAATATTATTATTATTGATATTATTATTATTATTGTTCGAAATATGCATTAATAATATTAATAGTAATATTATTATTATTATTATTATTATTAATGTTATTATTATTATTATTTTGTTGTTGTTGTTGTTGTTGTCGATGTTGTATCAACAACATAGTATAATCCCTTTGTAAGGTATTATACTGTGATTGTATTGTTTGATGATGTTGACGATGATTATCTCTCTCTCTTTGTAGAGAAAGATATTGTCGTTGTTCTTGATATTGTTCATTTTCAACTTGTTGTTGCAGTTGTCGTCGTATTTGTTCTAGTTGTTGTTGTTGTTGTTGTTGTTGTTGTTGTTGTTGTAATTGAGATTGAAGTTGTTGTATTTGTTGTTGTTGTTGTTGTATTTGTTGTAGTTGTTGTTGTATTTGTTGTTCTTGTTGTTGTATTTTTTGTTGTTGTTGTTGTTGTTGTTGTTGTTGTTGTTGTTGTTGTTGTTGTTGTTGTTGTTGTTGTTGTTGTTGTTGTTCTTGTTGTTGTTGTTGTTGTTCTTGTTGTTCTTGTTGCCCTTCTTCCAGTTATCAAAATTCAAAATAATAAAAATAATAATTAGTAAAAATTAATTTAAATTGATTCGAAATTAAAAAATAATTTTATTGCTTATTATTTACCTTGTGCAACATTATTATTTTTAGGCCGCCCACGCCCTCTTTTGAGTGGGCGACCTGGAATGGTTGGGGGTGGTAGTGGTGATGGTTGAGATGCCACTATTATTTATGAAAAAAGAATAATAAAATTTTTTTTATTGATAATATTATTAATAATGCGTGTAAAAAATAAAAAAGAAATATTTAGTTTTTTGATAATTAATATTTTTTTTTTAGATAAAGAAAAGAGAAACAATAATAATATTATTGTTACCTCTAGTGGCAATTCTTTTGGATCTTCGGAGGGTTGTATTTTCATTGATTTTTCTTTTTGGCATGTTTTCAAAGTGATGAATTTTTGAAATGAGAAAATTTGGAGGTCTTTTATACATTTTTTTTTTTAATTTTTTATGTTTATTACTTTATTTTTTTTTTTACTGTAAATTATGTTATATTTAAATTTTTGTTAATTAACAGTAATTTATACAATCATCCCGCGCAATAATAATTACATCAGGTCAATCAAAAAAAAAGCAAAAACATGATCCATTAAATAAAATTGATAAAAAAAAATGATTAAATTTCTCAATATTTTTATTTAATGTGAATATTATAAATCTGAAACATTCCAAAATTGTATTCTTATTGTAAATATCTAAAATAATAAATTGTATTGTTNCGCCCTCTTTTGAGTGGGCGACCTGGAATGGTTGGGGGTGGTAGTGGTGATGGTTGAGATGCCACTATTATTTATGAAAAAAGAATAATAAAATTTTTTTTATTGATAATATTATTAATAATGCGTGTAAAAAATAAAAAAGAAATATTTAGTTTTTTGATAATTAATATTTTTTTTTTAGATAAAGAAAAGAGAAACAATAATAATATTATTGTTACCTCTAGTGGCAATTCTTTTGGATCTTCGGAGGGTTGTATTTTCATTGATTTTTCTTTTTGGCATGTTTTCAAAGTGATGAATTTTTGAAATGAGAAAATTTGGAGGTCTTTTATACATTTTTTTTTTTAATTTTTTATGTTTATTACTTTATTTTTTTTTTTACTGTAAATTATGTTATATTTAAATTTTTGTTAATTAACAGTAATTTATACAATCATCCCGCGCAATAATAATTACATCAGGTCAATCAAAAAAAAAGCAAAAACATGATCCATTAAATAAAATTGATAAAAAAAAATGATTAAATTTCTCAATATTTTTATTTAATGTGAATATTATAAATCTGAAACATTCCAAAATTGTATTCTTATTGTAAATATCTAAAATAATAAATTGTATTGTTTATTAATTATATTTATTTATTATTCTTACGTTAATTAGAAAAATAAGCTTTTTTCATTTAATTAATTGATCTGATGTAATTTATTTGACACATGTTTGTAGATCCGTAAGCTTTTTTTCAATAATGAACAAATGACATCAGATCGTCAATGACCTCTTTTTTTTCTCAAAAACGTTTTAATCATTTTCCTTTTTTATTCTTTATCATTTTTAATAGGTGAGCGGTTTTTTTTAATGGTTTATACAAAAGAAAAAAAATTGATTTTTTACCCTAATTACAATATTAAACAAAAACTATTTTATTAAAATCGTTTATTAAAAATATTTGTTATTAAAATGACCCCCAAAATAATAATAATAACAATAATAATGACAACAACAACAACAATAATAATAATCATAAACAATAATCCGTTACATTTACTACTATTATCAGTTCAAATGTTTAAAAATATTAAAAATAAATAATATAAAATTTAGATAATGAAGTAACAAAAAAAATAAAATATTACTCAATTTTCTTATCGATTAAATGACTGTCTGTTGGGATTACTTCTACTGCTTAATTAAACTTAAATTAAAAAAGAATGATTGTCGGATTTTAAGATCGATTATTTAATTAGATTGTTAGTTTTATTTTAATTGTTAAATTTTATTTTTTTTTCATTTTATTAGAATATTATATTATCATAAGTTTTTTATATTTTTAATAAAATCATATATTTATAAAATGAAATAGTTTCTAGTATTGTTTTCCTGGTGGTCAATATTTTTATTCGGACGAAAATCATAAAAAGATATGGTATGGTAAGTAATTCTTTTTTATCATGACCTTCTAATCGATTAATTTAATTTCTAATTTTATGATTTCTCTAGAAGAAACTGAATAATGAAACCGAAGGGAAATCTTAATGAATATCAAATAAAAGCAGTAAAGCGAGAGATTTTTTTGATTTTATTTGAGCAATTAATAATTTCGTAAAATTATTGATTATACTATTCTTGTTATGAAATAGATAAAAAAAATAAGAATGCGTGAAAAAATATTTTGTGTTCTAATATAGAATTTCATCAAAATCACCGATTTCACCAATTTTGAAGTTGAATTTGTTCACTTCACATTTTTATATTCTACATTTAACATGAATACAATTATCAAAGAGAATTATTCTTTGCAAATATTTAATTTTTTATTATTCTTATTCTTTGTCTTCAGTTGTGATTGGCATATTTGCAAGACTAGTTGTCAAGGGTATTAAAAAATTAGTATTAGACGAGACAAGCCGGAACCAAAAAAAAATATTTGGAACTAAATAATTCATTTTTTTTCTAAAAAATAAATACAGTTATTTCAGTTATAACTAGAATAGTAAAAAACAATGAGATTCGTTCAAATTAAAATGATGTAAAAGGTAATTTCCTCGGACTTTGGATGAGAAAATATATTTTATTTATTTTTTATTATCGGAAAAATTCAAAAAACGCAAAGTCATTTCCAAACTAATTATTATCTATTGTATAATTAAACATAACATAATAAATAAATAAATATATATACGATAAATGTACCTCGAGGTATTTCTTGTCCTCCAAATAAACAGTGATACAGATTAATTAATTAGTTAATAAAACAATAGATTTTGGATAAATTTTTTTTTAAATAACAATGAATGTAAACATGTAATGTTGTATCACATTGTGGACTTTGAGATTAGTTTTTTGGCAAGATGATATCAGATCAACATTAGTTATTGTTACGAATATATTCTTATAAAAAATCTCAATTAGAATGTCACTTTTGACAAAATTACAAGTAATAATATAACCTTATAAAAACGATCAATAGCAATTGACTATTTGGAGTTTTTTATAACGGATAACGTCTATTTGTGCAGTCGTTTCACGAAAATAGTATAGGATTTACGATAGTACGATTGAAATTAGGACGGGACGTTATAATTAATTATACTATACAATCATACTGGTTTGCTATATTACCTCAAATAATAAACATCTGGAACATTCATTGAAGATTGATATGTATATCGTTATTTGATTAGATTTCTAGCGAATATTATTAGTACACTTGTAGATGATTTAGGAGATATATTTTTTTCTTTTTGCGATAATATTAATTCCCAATAATTAATATTATATATAAAAATAAAATTTTTCCCTCGTTTGATCCTTTTACAAAAATGAAAAAATAAATAGAATTTATTTATTATTAATAATAAACAAAATATTAGCCGTGTGGAAAATATTCGGAGACTGATTAATAATTATTTATATTAATAAATTAATTGTAAATTAATATAATTAATAATTTGGATAATTAAAATAAATTAAATTAATAAATTCGTTTTTTCTTGTTCTAAATTTTTGTTTTTTTCACATAACTAAATTCATAAATTTTAAAAATTTTTTTATTTTTTTATTTATAAAAAGCATACATTTGTAAAAAAAAAAATATGTAATAATAAAACTGCCAATTGAATGATTATGTCGTGCAGTGAACATTCCCCCATATTGATTTTTCCATTCTTCAATTCGTCAACTAAATAGATACATAAATATATNTTTTTGCGATAATATTAATTCCCAATAATTAATATTATATATAAAAATAAAATTTTTCCCTCGTTTGATCCTTTTACAAAAATGAAAAAATAAATAGAATTTATTTATTATTAATAATAAACAAAATATTAGCCGTGTGGAAAATATTCGGAGACTGATTAATAATTATTTATATTAATAAATTAATTGTAAATTAATATAATTAATAATTTGGATAATTAAAATAAATTAAATTAATAAATTCGTTTTTTCTTGTTCTAAATTTTTGTTTTTTTCACATAACTAAATTCATAAATTTTAAAAATTTTTTTATTTTTTTATTTATAAAAAGCATACATTTGTAAAAAAAAAAATATGTAATAATAAAACTGCCAATTGAATGATTATGTCGTGCAGTGAACATTCCCCCATATTGATTTTTCCATTCTTCAATTCGTCAACTAAATAGATACATAAATATATTATATACTGAATGTCTTCTTCAAGAAAAAATTGCATTTGTCATAAATTAAAAAACTTACTTGAGTTTTCCATTCATCCAAGGATACATTAGCGGAAACAAGTTATCAGACTTCAAATTTTCAACTTTATTAACTTTGGTGTCCAACTCTGCGTTGGAAACAGTCAAATCCTTCTTGTTAGCCAACCCAGAATTAGAGGCATTTATTTTCTTCATCTGAGCTGTTAATTCTGCATTGGAAGACTTTTTCTTCTTCATTTGCGCATCCAATTCAATGGTTGAATCCATGTACACTTTTTGTGCAGCTAATTGGGCGTTGGTAGCCTCGGATTCCTTACTTTGTAAAGTTAGCTTGATATTAAAAGCTTCTAATTCTTTAGTTTTCGCAGCTAACTTGTAATTTGATGCCTCCAATTCCTTCTTTTGATTATCTAATTTGGTGGTTAGAGCAGTTAATTCAGCATTTGAAGATTCTAGGTCTTTAGTTTGTGCAGTTAATTCTTTATTTAAAGCCTCTAATTCTAGGTTGCGTACGTTTAAGTTGTCATTTGAAGTCTCGATTTCTTTTTTCTGATCATTTATCCTGGTATTAAAAGCCTCCAATTCCTTAATTCGGGCAACTAGCTCAGCATTTTTAGTCACCAATTCTTGGTCACGGGAGTCTAGTGCAAGATTTTTAGCCTCCAATTTTTTATTTTGCATGATTAATTTAATAACGGCGATGTCTAATTCATTATTCTTTGAGTTGAACTCAGCGTTGATAGTTTTCATTTCTTTCTTTTGAGCGTCTAGTTCATCCTCCAACTTCTTCATTTGAGTAACTAATGCCGAGTGTTTAGATTTCGATTCAGAGTTTAAGTTTCCTCTTTCTTTGATCAAATTTAGAGTTGCGTTTTTAAATTTTTCATTTTTAAAAGCTTGCAATGATTCACGTGCTATAAGGCTGGAACTCGAAAGTTCCGAAACTTTTAAAGTTTCAAAATTTGGTTCAAGTAAATTTTTGAGATTCTTAATGCGAGGCTCATAAGCCTGTAAAAAAAGTGTAAGAATAATAATTATAAAATAGTTAGAAAATTATTAAAAAAAATTAAAAATGTTATTAAAAGAAACAAGTTAAATATAACTACATTTAATTTTTTGTTTTCGACAACCATAATTTTAGTTAGTTTTGGTTTACTTTCATAAGGAATTAACAACTTAGATAAAAGTTGCAAAACAGATGTTTTTTTCGAGTTACTTGATGGATTCATGTCTAATAATCGTGAAAGAAAATAAAAGATTATTAAAAATATTTAAAAATATTTGAAAGAAAAAAAATGTATAATAATTATTAACCTGTATAAGTAATTAAGTAAAATTTGAAATTATTGAAAAAATAAAATTCTGGGCGGTGGGTGTCTTTTATACCTTTTTTTTTTTTTATTCATATGATATTGTAAATAAACAATCAATTACAATCAAATATTTTTAAGGATTTCTGAGTTTAAATTTAATAATTACCTTCAGTAAATCATTGAGTAAACAAATCCAATTTTTGTGAAAAAAATAAACAAAACAGATGACAGATAGATAAGATAAGATTTATATTAATGATAGTATGCATATTATTAAATAATATATTCTGATGCCATCACATCATAAGTATAAATTATTGACGTGCCAAAATTTCTCTTGTATATTATTCTCTTCACATTCATGGAATCAATTTTTTAAAATAATTGGATCAATTTAGATAGTTGTCACGTTTGGTTTATAGAATATTTGAGGTGACCGAAGAAGAGATGCCTGTGACATCACATCATCAATAAAGACGTATTTGGATTATCATGTCATGTTAAACCAGAATAAAATAAGAAATGATTATTTTCTTATTACTATCATCAAAATAATAAGTTAATGACGTTTTAAATTAGTGTCAATCAAAATTGAGGATTCTAGATTCTAGATTCCCCGAAAAAATTTGTTATCAAATAATATTTGTCATCGTAAGTCAATTTTTTAAACTCTTAGTGATACCAGACCATAAATGGTAATTTGTCAAACTATTTTAATTAATTGTATATTTATTTTGAATGCACGTGTGAATGGATAATAAATAAATTACATCAGATCAAGAGAAAAAGGAAAAAAGGTGTCAGTCGGAATAGTTTTATAGTAATTAAATAGAAAAAAACCTCATGGATCTTATGGTTAAAATAATTAGTCATTTCATCTTATTATTACAATTGTGATTATTGTTAATATTATAATTATGATTATGATATTATTCTTATTCAAAAAAAAAATTACTTAATTTAGTTTAAATCCGAAAACTTGAAAAAAAAACTGAGAATCGTGTGATCAAATATACAATATTTTTATCAGGCGAAAAATTACAATCTAACATATCTAATCTAAATACCTAAATAAAATTTGCATTTTAAAAAAAAACTTATCCATAGCAACCTTAAATTTTCTTCGATAACAATTTTAAACTTTCTAAAAAATTCTCCCCAATATTAATTACTATGGATATGCCTACTGAAAACAACAACGCCGGACCTTCTAATTCTTATGGAAATAATATAGATACTACAAATATTCGATCTACTATAACTCTTGGAAGAAGTGGGAGCAAAGGAAAGAAAAATACAACAAGTGAAGTAGTTGAAAGAAATAGTGAAGGATCATCGTTGGGAAAAAGAAAGGCAGCCGAAGGTGAAGATGGTTCTTCAACTGCTGGAGAAAAAAGGAGAGCTGCCAAAAAAAGAAAAGGAAAGGAAATAAGGGCAGCGAGATATATCAAAGTTTGTGACGATGTTAGTACAAATTTATATAGTTTAATTTAAACCAGAGGATTATATGTATTTATATGTATTTATGTCTTATATAAATATTAATTTATCACAGAACACCAAACAAAGAATTGAACGGGCTATGAAAGAAGCCATGTACATGATTGACTCCAAAGAAATAAATCCAACGCACCAAAAATACTCAGTCTTGAGAGCAACTGGAGGAGTATGTAGAATGAATTGATCATTTAACAAAGTTATTTCTATCAACATTATTTTATATCTTTACTTCTTTAGGTCTTCATCGTTGATATTGCAAAAACTGTATTGTGCTCCTGCCTTGATTTTCAGAATGGTAAATTTGATTTCTTTGATAATTGCATCAATTGAAAATTCTCACGAAATTTTATTAACCATAATTTTTATTTTGTTATGTTTATTAGGATTTCATTGCAAGCATATTGTAAGCCAAAAAAATTTTGATAATCTTGTATCGATATTCTTAAATTTTATATATTAATATTTATTTATTTCAATATTAGCTGTTTATATTGTTAAGAATTTTGAAACTAGATTCAAAAAGTAAACTTATTTATCAGAAAGCACTGAAAAAAAAAGAATTGAAATTCATTTTCAACAATTCCCCTAGGATTATTTATGTAAGAAAATTTTATTCGATATGTGTGTAGATTGTAATTTATTTTTCGAAAATCATTAATTAATTTATTTTCTTCGTGATGAACAGCCAAGCAAAGGGATTGTTGACCGACTTAAAGCAATCGCCAAAAGAGACCAAAATAATCGTAAACCAATAGATGATGACTGTCTATGCTGGTATTTTTTATCTCTAAATATTATTGAACATCGAATCAAATCAATTTATTAAATCAAATCAATCTAATCTATTATATTAGTAACGAACCTTTGGGCAACCAAGAGATTTTAATTTGGTGTGAAACTTGTGGAAAAAACATCCACCAAGATTGTTTCACCCAATGGGAACGATCAATAACAGTCAAACAAAAAGTAAAATAATAATTATATATTTTTAATTCTTTTCCGATAATTTATTTATTTATTTATTAATATTCATTTTTTTGATTTATTTAATCTTTTAAAAAAAAGGTCACTTGTGTGTTTTGCCGGTCGGAATGGAAATATTTCCACTAGGTCCTTGAATAAGTACATAATATTTATCTATTTTAAAAAAATTTAATGCCGTATTTATTTGTATTGTTGAAGTTTTCTAATCATTTATCTATTTATTTATTTAGATATATTAAGAAGATTTTTTTTTGGATCACAATTAAACGCTAAACTTTACATAGAAAAAAAAATTTAAATTTTATTATATATCCATTTCTTTTTTTAATTTTCTAAGTATATATGTAAATAATTATTATTTTTGCTTTCTAATAAAATCCTAATATAAAATATGAAAATTTTTATTGTTTATTGAAATCTTATTAAATATAAAATTGTTAATAATTCGATTAAAGAATAAATAAAACCATTGAGTAGCACAAACAAAAAAAGAATGTAAAAAAGGAACAAACAAACGTGAAAACAGAGTTTTCTGGGATTGGGAATCATTTTATTCTAAAAATTTTAAATAATCAGATTTGAAATGATACGTAATAAATCAATAAAGAATCAAATAAATAAATTAATTAATGTATCACATGTATCACCAATACATTTATTGTAATCAATGGAATCTAAATAAACAAACACGATACAATAATTAATATTTCAATTAATAGATTAATAAATAAACAATGTATGAAATTAAATTCATGGATTTCCATTTGATCGATTAAAGAAACTTTAAAAGAAACCATTGTTAGATAAATTTAAATTAACACGAAAATGTATTGGTGTCAGTAATTAAAATTAAATACCAAAAATATAATTTTTTAATTAAACACTTTGGACCTACAATTATGATAATAAAATGTAGAATGGAACAAATAATTCTCTTTGACAATTATAAAATTATTAAATATAATTATTTTTCAGTATTAAAAGAGGCGCGAACTAAAAATTTACAGTTACAATGTTGTGATGCTCTATTTCTAATATTAGCACTAATAGATGTTTTTTCTGGATCACCTTCTCGATTACATAATATAGTTCTTTTACGAATAATTCCTACTGCATTTTTTTCTACTTTTCCTAAACGAACTTGAAACCCTTTTTTCTTTGCATATTCTTAACTGCTTCAACAAAATTATTATGGGAAGTATAAAAATCACCTTCTTTAGGCTCAATATTAGAAATATTAGACATATTAATAGTTAAGTAAAGAAGTAAAACGAGTTATCAAAGAAACACATTATATTATTATAAATAANTAAATAAACAATGTATGAAATTAAATTCATGGATTTCCATTTGATCGATTAAAGAAACTTTAAAAGAAACCATTGTTAGATAAATTTAAATTAACACGAAAATGTATTGGTGTCAGTAATTAAAATTAAATACCAAAAATATAATTTTTTAATTAAACACTTTGGACCTACAATTATGATAATAAAATGTAGAATGGAACAAATAATTCTCTTTGACAATTATAAAATTATTAAATATAATTATTTTTCAGTATTAAAAGAGGCGCGAACTAAAAATTTACAGTTACAATGTTGTGATGCTCTATTTCTAATATTAGCACTAATAGATGTTTTTTCTGGATCACCTTCTCGATTACATAATATAGTTCTTTTACGAATAATTCCTACTGCATTTTTTTCTACTTTTCCTAAACGAACTTGAAACCCTTTTTTCTTTGCATATTCTTAACTGCTTCAACAAAATTATTATGGGAAGTATAAAAATCACCTTCTTTAGGCTCAATATTAGAAATATTAGACATATTAATAGTTAAGTAAAGAAGTAAAACGAGTTATCAAAGAAACACATTATATTATTATAAATAATATTTATTAGGTAAATAATAACTAAGTAAACAATAGCTATATAAACAATAGGGGGTCTAGGATAATATTTTGAACCCCCGTCCAAGATAAAATCCTAGACCCCTGGTCCAGGATAAAATCTTAGACCCCCTGGTTTAGGTTAAGATTGTCCTTGTAGAAAATGTCCGTCTGTCCACCCACGTGATATGATATCTATAAAGTCACGTGACCATATAAACTGTCCGTCTGTCCACCCACGTGACCGCATATCATTATTAATTAATTTAATATTTATTGAATATTTAGCTCCGGACTTATAACAGTCCCTGTTTCCCTAGTAATAATAATCAATGAATAATGAATAAAAATAAAATGTTAAATTATAAATAAATAAATAAATAAATAAAATGATAATAATAATAACTGAATACTCACTAAAAGCTGCTCCAGCTCGAATAAATTTTTCAGCTGTTTATCATACCTACGTTCTAATAAGAATTGAACATATTTTTGAAACAAAATAAGTCTACCAAATTTTGAATGCGATTTAGTTGATATGATCATTAAATATGTAATTCCTCCTACTGCTCCTCCTCCCATACTTTGATCTGAAAACTTTTCAATCATTCCATCTTCTTCTTTCATTATTGATTATTTTTGTTTAAGATTAATTGTTGATTCGGAATATGCAGACTGTTCAGATACCCATTTAAGAATAATATGTATGCAAAGTGTTGATATCCTTTGATTTTCTCCATAATTTCCATAATTTATTTTCGTACAAACCATAAAAATAAAATAAGTAAAAGATATATAATCACAAGCTATTGTATATGTAATTGAATAATATCAACATTTGATGATTAAATTCAAGCATCCACGAATAATATTTTGATTATTTCCCGGTCGTTGTAATATTTCCAATCTTTCCCTCATTTTTTATATTCCCAATATTTCCAATATTTCCTGTATTATTAATACTACTATACTACTAGCTGCTATTATTACTATTTTACATTGTTATTGTTATAATTGTTGTTGTTGTTTCCATCTTTTTAAATAAACTATATGTATAATTAATTCTGATCTATCACACGAAATGAAGTAATTTCCATTCTCACTTTCAGATAAATATAATTAATAAAAATCCATAGTACTTTGTTTTATTAAATTAGAATAAAAGTGAAAAAAAAAAAAAAATAACAAACCTTTTTTACATGTCTAGATAATTTACTTTTGTACATGAATGAGAATGAAGGTAATTCATATTAAAACAATAATATCTCAAATACTACGTATATTTTAAAAAATGGTGATTATATTTAAAATATTTTGGAAACGATTTTTTATTACTAACTAGTTCAACATCAGATTTGTGGAAAATTAAAAGAAATCTTAAATAAGATCATCGTTTTGTAACTAGAGGAGTAGCCGATTATCAGGTAAATTACTGGCCAATCATCGTATACACCAGTCATGTTACTTTCTGACGATCCGATACTACTAATATACTTCTTATCTATTTATATTATACGCTTCCAAAAAATATTATGGGATGGTATATCAGTAGATACGTGATCACGATTTACTTTCCATTGTCCAATAATTTTATCTGATCATGTACAATTTTCCTATAGTCTATAAAATTATTATTTTGAACAAATATATGCAACGAAATAGTACTTAATAGTTACAAGTCAATTTCAAAATTAAGGGAAAGGTAAAAAATGGTAAATCTAATTTTATACAAACTTTGCATTGTATATTTAAATATTTGATGCATAATATACGTAATTATTAATTCAATAATAAAAAAAAAATAGAATCTAATTTATAAGTTATTTTAGATTCATTCATTTTAATTTAACAATTTAACTGATGAAATACTTGGAGGTTATAATCTTTTAGCGTGGTATAGCAGTCATGAAATGAGAAATTACTCAAAATCTAATTTTCCTATCAACCTTGGTGAATTTACCCAGAAAAATATTAATACATCATCGATACATATTGCAACAATTCCTCCCATATTTTCGCTACTTCATCTTTAGCTGTTTAATTAGGCCTTATAGAAAGATTCTTAGTAAACAACTTTGAAAGGGTATCAAGTATCATTTATAATCTTCTAAACGATAAGTACCAGAAAGATCTTTTTCAACTTGGCTTGACCGTACATATATAGTTGAATTTATGGGGATCTAGGATGTACTTACTCCACAAACATTTGGAGTATTTGTCATGATCATGTTAGTATAATGTGGATATCTTCCGATAGTATTATGATTTCTAGTAATACTGAAGAAAAGTCAGTTTCTTCAAATATTTATCATTAGAGTAATTTAACATGAAGAATTGTCCCCATCATCAAAGATAAATTGGCATCATGTAACTTGTCGATGGAAATCTACAATTGCTGCAACTCAAAACGGAACAGCATATATATTTGGTTGGATGTGGAAAAATCTTAAAACAACAAATGATCAAATATTTAAGATCCCAGAAATAACGAACTTCCAAAAGGGTTTTCACAGGTTACTTCATTGAATAAGATTAACTAAAAGAAAGAATTTGTTATGGTTGGGGAAGTAATGGATACGGTCAATTAAGATTATTGACAAAGAATATCTGGAAGAAGTGATGGTGATAAATCGTGAAATAAAAAAATTCAGAATTACGAGATTTCGAGTGTTTTAGAAACATCTTGCAGATGGAAGATGGAATAATACATTAGTGCTTTGCGAAGATAGCAATAATTGTAATAAATCATTTATACGGGTCGGTGTGATCATAAGCAGCTGGGAAGGAAAANAATATTAATACATCATCGATACATATTGCAACAATTCCTCCCATATTTTCGCTACTTCATCTTTAGCTGTTTAATTAGGCCTTATAGAAAGATTCTTAGTAAACAACTTTGAAAGGGTATCAAGTATCATTTATAATCTTCTAAACGATAAGTACCAGAAAGATCTTTTTCAACTTGGCTTGACCGTACATATATAGTTGAATTTATGGGGATCTAGGATGTACTTACTCCACAAACATTTGGAGTATTTGTCATGATCATGTTAGTATAATGTGGATATCTTCCGATAGTATTATGATTTCTAGTAATACTGAAGAAAAGTCAGTTTCTTCAAATATTTATCATTAGAGTAATTTAACATGAAGAATTGTCCCCATCATCAAAGATAAATTGGCATCATGTAACTTGTCGATGGAAATCTACAATTGCTGCAACTCAAAACGGAACAGCATATATATTTGGTTGGATGTGGAAAAATCTTAAAACAACAAATGATCAAATATTTAAGATCCCAGAAATAACGAACTTCCAAAAGGGTTTTCACAGGTTACTTCATTGAATAAGATTAACTAAAAGAAAGAATTTGTTATGGTTGGGGAAGTAATGGATACGGTCAATTAAGATTATTGACAAAGAATATCTGGAAGAAGTGATGGTGATAAATCGTGAAATAAAAAAATTCAGAATTACGAGATTTCGAGTGTTTTAGAAACATCTTGCAGATGGAAGATGGAATAATACATTAGTGCTTTGCGAAGATAGCAATAATTGTAATAAATCATTTATACGGGTCGGTGTGATCATAAGC
Source organism: Diversispora epigaea (assembly GCA_003547095.1). Classification (NCBI taxonomy): domain Eukaryota; kingdom Fungi; phylum Glomeromycota; class Glomeromycetes; order Diversisporales; family Diversisporaceae; genus Diversispora; species Diversispora epigaea. The sequence continues at coordinate 369,574 of PQFF01000283.1, read as the reverse complement.
AGCTGGGAAGGAAAAATGAATTCGCCAAAATTGATGACACATTAAACGAAGAGGAAGGGTGGGTTTCCAGACCAATTTTCTTCCACAAACTCTCTCTCCTTTGCCATGTCAAAAGATGTAGAAATCGATGATTTGTTTATTTTTTTATAATTGTATATCGTACATGTACATGTAAATCTAATCTGTAAAAAATAATAATAATAAGAAAGATGTTCGTCAAAAAAGACTTTAATCTAAAAAATTAACGGTACAACAATACTAAAGATTATTATGGGTTCAAGTTCCTCTTGAAATGAAAGTTTAACGCAGTAGTTAATGTGTCAAATCACCTAAGCCAACAACGTTAATAAGTGATATTTATGATCATACTAATTGTTATTTTTCACTTTTCTTGATAACTCAAAAATAAACAAAATATAACAGAATATAAAAAAACTTGACAATAAGATAAAAACAATTTTTTTCAAAAATTATTTTATTTACAAGAGGGAATAAAAAAACAAATTAATTAATAAAGAAATATAAAATATAAAATTTTTAAAGAAATATAAAATTTTTAAAGAAAATGTAAAAAATTTTTAAAGTGTAATTTTTAAAGAAAGTATTTATAATCTAAAAACAACAACCAACGACATAGAACCTTAAAATTGAAATCAATTTACTCAAACAATTTGTATTCTTTCGAATAATAAGAAACAACAATGTTACGTTCAAATCCTACTGGGGGCTGAATTATCCTTGCATTATAATTGAAACCCTGTTTCGGCAAAATTTCTTGAGATGTAGCTGTCTTCTTAATTTTTTTGGCAAATAGGTATTCATATTTACCGGTAAGATTAAATTTTTTTAAGCAATTAAGCCAAAAGGCATATTTTGCTTTTGTGATATGCATTTTGAAATCTAAAGATTTCAAAAATGAAATCTCCATGGAATCAATATCAACGCGAGAGATATTGGTTATTTCGGACCAGACCTTGGTTGAATATACCTCATCGTGGTGCCATTTGTGTGCCAACATAAGTGCGATTGCGAAGAGTTGATACTCATTGGTAATGTTGGTATTATTTCCTTGTTTGATGTACCTTTGTACATATTTTAACGATATGAAGACGAGTTCGGAGCTTGGAAATTTTAATATCAACTAGAATTATAAAGAAAGTGTTAGTTTATATTTAATTACTTAACAACAAACTTATGTATATTTATTTATTTATATAAAATACCCTGGCACAAAACTTTTTGAAGTGGAGGTCCGGTGATTCGCAGTTGCCGAATTTTTTAAAATTCCACATCTTAAAGACAACGTTTGAGGATAGCTCGCCTAAAACTTGTGTTGTTCTTTTGCTAACAGTAAGGTCTTGCATTGTGATAGTGTTTGTGTTGTAAAAGGTGTTGAGAGAAAAAGTTATAGCACAATTTAAGTGAGTAGAAAGGTAAAAGTGTTATAAACTAATAATTTTATTGCGAGTGAGAAAGTGAGAAGGGTTTTTTTTAAAAAAAAAATTCAAAAGTTTTATTTATATCTTAAAATTTTTTCATCTGTAACACAGAAAAATCCATACAATAATATAGAGTTGTGGTAAAAAGAGATTTCCGTTGGCTATTACTGTGCTCAAAAGCACGGGAATTTGCTAGTTTATAAAACTTAGTATTGATTTTCACCATGTTACGTAGATAAAATGTAAAATAGCATATTCAAGATTTAAACTCAATTAAGTAATTTTTTTGAATAAGCTGAATAATCATGTAATCATAATCATAATGTAATTGTAATAATAAGAATAATAATAATGATGATTTTAAGAATCTAAAGTACATTTTTAATTATAACCGTGATTCTTAACTGCACTTTAACAAAGAAAAATAATAATTAAGAAATGTCAAAATTCCAAATATGGTTAACTATGCTATGCTTCAATATAATAAAATATGCATGATTTATTCTACAAAAAAAAATTTTCAAGTGATTTATTATTGTTATTCCAAATATGGTTCATTAGCATCATTAACAAATATTTTTAATTGCCGCCAATGAATTACGTAATTAACAACTATTAAGTCAATCATAATATTATAAAATATATATTTGAATAAATAGTTAACATAAAATAATATAATATTTATCGGTGAAAGCATTTGTAATAAGATAAGATCACGCCATATATTAATATAGCATAATATATTACGAGCAGAATTTAAGATTTTACTTAATGCGATATTTTTAATATAATCTATATATTATTATCGTGGAAAATAAAAAAGGAAAATCTTAATGTGAAATAATGAAAATGATTACATCAGTTGACAAAATAGCACAAAAGAATAATTATAATAAATAAAATGAGAAAAAAAATTATCAGATAATAAAAAAAAAATAGGAGTCATCAAATTAATATAAAAAGGATTTGATTTTTTTCAGTTTTCATTTTTCCCCACTATTATTCACATTAATAATATTTAGGTTTGATAATTTCTATCTCGTATCCCATATATTATTTCTCCAATAATTTTAAAAACAATCAATAAAAATAAATTTTAAATCGAATAAATTATATATTTTATTAACAACTTTAATAGACATGAAAAGACAAAGATCACTTTCGCCTTCTGATTTGTCGACACCACCAAACAAAAAAATTTTAATTGAGAGGTCCGCTAAAAGTATTGCACAAAGACATGAGTCCTTAAATAAAGCTAATAATAGACTTAAAGTAAATAATTCACTCAAATAAATTATATCATTAAATTTCGAATATTATAAATTTTTTATTTTATTTAAATAATATTAAACACATGACTTTTGTTTGATCTACAGAGATCAGGTGGACTTACTACCTCACTTCAAAACCAACGTGTATTTGGATCCGGGACCAAATATACCAGCAATTCATCAATGGGAAGTTTTGCTAATATCTTAAGCTCTCAAAAACCAAATTTTTCTATTTTTGATGAGCAAACTTCACAAAACAACGAAGAAGAAAATGAGAACGATGAGGATAAGGAAAGTGGTGCAGAAGGAGAAGTTCCTTTCGGAACTGTGACACAAACCTTATTACAAGAACAAAAAGGTAGAAACATTAATAACGATAATAATAATAATGTAATAACAATAATAAAAATAACAATAATATTTTTTTATATTGATTTATCTAGTATTAACTGGCGAAGAGGATGAGGTTACAAAACATTTGGTTCGAGCAAAATTGTATTGTATGGATGGACAATGGAAAGAACGAGGAGTTGGTACCTTAAGACTCAATTATCCAAAAAATAACAAAAAATCTCCTCGATTAGGTAAACTTTCAATATAAATTTATGATCATTTACCATTATTACATTATTCAATTTTTAAAAAAATTATAATAAATTTATAGTTATGCGGTCCGATAACGTATTTAGAGTGATCCTAAATGTTTCTTTATTTAACGGAATGAAAATTGAACGATCACAGGATAAATTCGTAAAATTATTTGCATTTGAGGGCAAACTCGTTCATCTTGCCATTAAGGTTTGTAATTTGAGATTTTGTAATTATATTCTTTTTATGTTTTTTATTATTATTTATTATATTTATTATATTTTATTTTATTGTATTTTCTTTAGTTGTCCAATTCTAATGCGGCCAATGAATTATATGAAGCTATAATGGACGCAATAACTTCTCACGCTTAACGAATAATTCTTGGACACGTCATTTTAATGTAGTGCTTTTTCCTTTTAATTATCTTTGGTAGTTCTTAAAAAACGTGAAATTTTATATTTTTTTTCTTTTATTTTGTTGTTTTTACATTTATTATTTTACTATTTTTTTTTTACTTATTTTAATTTTCAATATTGTGTAAGTCTTTTTTTCAAGAATAAATATATTTTATATAATAGAATTTGATGTCTTTTTATTGAAAATACTTAATAAATCAATGTGATTGTGATTGGATGCTAATTATCATATTGCTTTGCATCCTAATAATCGTGCGGTGGTCTAAATTACGGAATTTGGGGATTTTTTCTAATGCAAATTCCAAAAAGGTCCATTATAATTTAAGACAACTGCGATGTAACAACTAAATAATAATTATAATGATGAAGTTGACAAATTTTTAAATTTTGTTTTCGATAATAAAGAAAAAGAAGAACTTGATGGTGGTTCTAACGATGATGATAACAACAATGATGAATATAATAAAAATAATGATGATGATTATGATATAACGAAAAAAAATGATTATGTGGGTGTAAATTTTCTTTGATAATGGGAATACTTTGGTGATACTTTCCATATGTTCAACAACTACAACAACGACAGCAAATGATGGCAGTAAACTAATCATGTAGTATTAGTATTATATGTATTGATCTTTATTCTTAAGTGTAATTTGTTATTATGTATCATATAAATTGAATAAAGATGAGACCTTGCTGATCGCATGAAAGAAAAATTTCTGAAACCCCACAACTAGCACTAAATAAAAAATAATTATGAATAATTAAGCTACCATTACCTAGACCATTTGAACTTTCATTTTTGCATAAATCTAGAAGGCCAGAATTGATTTACATATATAAATCATGTTTAATATAAATCATCTATTTGAGTATATACAGATTATTGATAATTAAATGGACAATAGAAATCGTAATCACATAGCATCTACTCGTTATTGTATATATGTGGTGATCCACAATCTCATGATATTTGTATAACATATAAGATATTGTGGCGAAGTAAATTGGTAATCAGGTGAAATGTCACGGGGGATGATATTTTGTGACACTAGATGAACTTTCAGGTGATTGTCATCCTTGTACCCGGAAAAATTTTATTATTATAATAAAAGAATAAATCGGAATTTTTGTTGTATAATGGAATAAAGTGGAATTTTTATAAATTTTGTACTTTTTGTGTAATATTTGTGCAGATAGCCAATTATGATTTATGTTTGCTGAATAAATATTCTCTTAAAAATTATTATCATCAAGACCACCCTCTTCTACTATTACTGTTATTTCGCATGCACGAGAATTTTTTGATCTTTTTTTGCTGATAATGGTAAACTTATGTGTCGTTTTTGTGATCATAGTATTAATTTTCAAACCAAAAATACTATTACTGCTCTAAAACACATATTCGTAATAAAGAAGAGAAAGAAAATCAACAAATAAAAAAGAGACAACCAATTATTCAAACTTTAATTAATACATCTGAAGCAAAAAAAACTATTATAAATAATTTAGTAGAACCATTTGTAATGCAGTCAGGAAATATACCAAATAAGGAAACGAAATCTAGAATGATCTACAGGAAATTCTTGTAATTTGATTGGCTGCAATATATATACTTCGAGATTCATTTTTTCTTTTGCTGAAGTTTCATCGTGACTTAGATTATATATAGATAGATAGTAAAATAGTTCTAGTTTTCATAATCACTCATAATCATTCATAATCAACTTTTTTTGAAAAAGTAAATGAGACCTGAAAATTATGAAATTTGCAATGTATTTTGGTTAAATAAAATGAAATAAAGAACACTTTTTTTAAAAATAATTGAATAATTTCTTAGTGTCTGTTTATCAAAAGCCAAGAGCAAAGGACCTTCCATGTATTTTTGCGAATTTAGTAGAAAATTATAATAATGTTGGATTAAAACCTTGCGAAACAAAGAATTCACAAGTTTGGCGCCACGCCAGTAATCCGGAAACAGCTAAGCGACTTGCACAATATCATAATTATTTTCCTGAACTTACTAACCTTCATTCCTCTTTAAAATCTTATTCAGTTTGCGAAAAACATTATAATCAAATTATTGCCACTAATTATTTTTACAAACATCTCACAGANGAAATTCATCAGAAATCACAATTAGTAATGGATCTCAACAATCAAATTTTACGAATGCAGCAACATATTGAAGATCAAAGAAACGAAATAAATGAATTAAAACAAAAATTACAGAGGGCTTATGATAATATGATCGAGATTCAAGATTTATATAAGGAGCAATGTAGAAATAACAATGATCTCGTCAAACAGTGGGATTCGCGATTTGATAATCAGCAAAAGCGTATTGATGCAATTACTGAAATAGCGAAGGCAGAACGTGAGGCATTATTCGATGATATAGAATCTTTGATTAAAGATAACGATAGGTTTGCAGTAGAAAGTCTTATGGTATATTCTCCTTACGAATGGCTCAATAAATGTAATCGGGTCATCATTAAATTTATCGAAATATTAATTCAAAATAATCAAGAAACTGATACCTCGAGGCAGGAAAAACTTTTTAAAACCGCCATTGCGGTTAATGCAATATACGGAGCGCGACATGGGAAATATGTATCGGAAATCCATCTCGCCGCTTCAGCTATTAAATACTCTATTGCACGATCAAAAATGATTATTAATATAGATAATCANACCTTCCATGTATTTTTGCGAATTTAGTAGAAAATTATAATAATGTTGGATTAAAACCTTGCGAAACAAAGAATTCACAAGTTTGGCGCCACGCCAGTAATCCGGAAACAGCTAAGCGACTTGCACAATATCATAATTATTTTCCTGAACTTACTAACCTTCATTCCTCTTTAAAATCTTATTCAGTTTGCGAAAAACATTATAATCAAATTATTGCCACTAATTATTTTTACAAACATCTCACAGAGCTTAATCAGAAAAATAAACGGCTTCCGGAAAATGAAAATAAGCGGCTTCGATCTGATTCCGATAAAGATAATAGTATTGATCATTCTGATACAATGGATGAGCTTAACGAGACTAAAAGTCTACTGGAAGCTAGTTACCTTGAAATTCATCAGAAATCACAATTAGTAATGNCGCGATTTGATAATCAGCAAAAGCGTATTGATGCAATTACTGAAATAGCGAAGGCAGAACGTGAGGCATTATTCGATGATATAGAATCTTTGATTAAAGATAACGATAGGTTTGCAGTAGAAAGTCTTATGGTATATTCTCCTTACGAATGGCTCAATAAATGTAATCGGGTCATCATTAAATTTATCGAAATATTAATTCAAAATAATCAAGAAACTGATACCTCGAGGCAGGAAAAACTTTTTAAAACCGCCATTGCGGTTAATGCAATATACGGAGCGCGACATGGGAAATATGTATCGGAAATCCATCTCGCCGCTTCAGCTATTAAATACTCTATTGCACGATCAAAAATGATTATTAATATAGATAATCATTTTACTAGTTCGGGAAGCTACTATTGATTCCAAAAATGGCTGGAAGAATTGTCAGAACATGAAGAAAAACTGCCCGAAGGCCTCTTATTTCTTGCGTTTGACAATGAGCAAAGGGGACAAAAAAATTACCTTGATCGAGGATTTAATACAATGATTTTCCATATCGTTACTAGTTTTGTTGCTTTTAATATGGGATCGCAAAATAAAATTCAAAGTACTAACTCACCTTGGTTACATTCTTCTTTAAACAGGTTGCAATACGAAGAACTTTTCGACATCAACCCTNAAATGCAAGAAGTTATCGACATGGAATTGCATGCTTACCTTTCCGAAATCCTTAAATTGCTACATGAAGAAAAATTAGCTCCAGTTAATACTATTGATTCTCTTATGGCGACAGCAGCAAACATTACTGCTATGAAAGAGTGTCCCAATTGCAATCAAAAAAACATCGAAAATTGAAAACAAATATGTCCAAGATGTAAAGAACGATTGCCAACATTAGCAAAAATCCAAAACGAAAAGTCGATTGAAAATAACGTGATCGATCAGCAAAGCAAGCCGCTTATTTTTAAACCATATAGCATTAATGATGAATCGAGCAGTGTTTCTGTTCCGAGGATAAGCCTTACTCAACGGCAAATTATTGAACAAGGAGTTAATATTCCTGAGATCTATATTCCCGATCCGATTAATATTAACCCTAATTCAATTGCAAATGTTGAAAAGGTCCTTTCTCATATTGAAACAATATCGGGTATTAAGGACGGAAGTCGTAAGTGGGTAGCAGTAACCTGTGATGGTGTCCCATACCATCATGCTGCCAAGTTGAAAGAAAAATTTCCTTGGTTGGTTCTTTTACCAGGGCAATTACACGAGGAGATGAAATGCTTCGAGCATACGTTGAGCTAAATTGGTAAATCGATTATTTATTAAAATAGCATAATTTTTTATTAATATTTTTTTTTCATATTTACGGTTAGGGATTTTTTTCATATTAACGGTTAGGGAAATAGACTTGAAACAATTCGCGTCGTGTCAAGGTTATCGGACAGAAAATCAGCTTGCGTATTTTAAAAAATGTGTAGATCATCACAAGTCTTGAGATTCTGTCTGCAACATATATCGCCAGGCAATAGCGATGGAACTCATGTGGCCATACGTGAAAAGCCATTCCAACCCTTCAGTTGAAGGATATCTTGTCTGGGTAAACGAACAACAAGATCCACTTTACAGGACAAAATATGAGTAAACATTCATTTACCTTCAGGCAATCATCAATTATCGGAAAGCCATAAGGACTAATAATTCGTTCTTAAAGAGAGCTGCTAAAAGATCATTTTCCCCAATTTGGTCCGCCAGACGACATCCAATTTATCGCTTTTTAGAGGTCGCTGATGAAGTTCAATTGATGCGGCTTTATCCGGAAGTTCGTGAGACCATAGAGAAAAATTGTGTCGTGTCTAGATCAGGAATTTATGAACAACACCAGGAATTAGATGCAATTATCGAGGAAGTAAACAAGGCTTTGAAAGCTTTAATACCTACTGTTCCACAATATCATCATTGGAAAGTTGCTGCGCGTAATTGCAAAAAGTTTTTTAAGCTTAGGAATAATTTATTTAAATTAATCGGTTATAATGATCTTCAAGCATCTGGACCAAGAACTCGACCGGAATCCACCATGGAATGTCAAAGATTCCGAATTCATTTAAGAAGTCTTGAATTTACCAATCTAGATAATGCGAGATCAGTTTGTCAAAGTTTAGGAGAACATCATGAATTGAGTGAACACTTAAAAAACTTTACACATTTAGCAAAGCAGGCGCGGCAAAATTATATTATCGAAGTATTTTTTAATAAAAATCCTCCTCCTTTTTTTAGGCCAATACCAATTACAAAACAAGAAGCAGATGCACAAGAAAACGAAGAAAATATGAAAAAGGCTGAAATCTTATTGAAGATCGAAACCCTCCTTGAACATTGTGAAAGCACTCGGAAAAAATACCCTGGATTGAAATCAAAAAAGCGAAGCGAACTATTAGATATATTACAAGATATAAAGCATGCATTCAATTCGAATAATGAATTTAACGATTAATTTTTTTTTTATTTTTTTTATTTTTTTTTTCTCTAGCAGAAATTTCTCCGAAGTAATGTAGCACTGAAGATGTAAAAATACCGGCTTCACAATTATTTTTAGCATCGACTTCGCGTTCTGGTGATCCTGTGAGAAGATGAAAAGATAAAGGAGAGATACGTAGAGGGTTTCCCGAGAGATGCATCGTCATGGATATATCAAGAATAATGATCACATCACACAACGTTTATTTTTTTTATTTATACTGTAACTTTTATACTTTTTTTATTTTTTATTTATGTAACTGCGTTATTACAAATAATAAAATTATCATTCATTATAATAAATAAACTTTGGTACATTTTTTCGTTGATTCGTCATAAACTTGCTCTATGATCATGATTCCACCTTTCCAATTTTATTCCTTTTACTCATGAACCCCAGAACCCAATCGCTTTNCACATTTAGCAAAGCAGGCGCGGCAAAATTATATTATCGAAGTATTTTTTAATAAAAATCCTCCTCCTTTTTTTAGGCCAATACCAATTACAAAACAAGAAGCAGATGCACAAGAAAACGAAGAAAATATGAAAAAGGCTGAAATCTTATTGAAGATCGAAACCCTCCTTGAACATTGTGAAAGCACTCGGAAAAAATACCCTGGATTGAAATCAAAAAAGCGAAGCGAACTATTAGATATATTACAAGATATAAAGCATGCATTCAATTCGAATAATGAATTTAACGATTAATTTTTTTTTTATTTTTTTTATTTTTTTTTTCTCTAGCAGAAATTTCTCCGAAGTAATGTAGCACTGAAGATGTAAAAATACCGGCTTCACAATTATTTTTAGCATCGACTTCGCGTTCTGGTGATCCTGTGAGAAGATGAAAAGATAAAGGAGAGATACGTAGAGGGTTTCCCGAGAGATGCATCGTCATGGATATATCAAGAATAATGATCACATCACACAACGTTTATTTTTTTTATTTATACTGTAACTTTTATACTTTTTTTATTTTTTATTTATGTAACTGCGTTATTACAAATAATAAAATTATCATTCATTATAATAAATAAACTTTGGTACATTTTTTCGTTGATTCGTCATAAACTTGCTCTATAATCATGATTCCACCTTTCCAATTTTATTCCTTTTACTCATGAACCCCAGAACCCAATCGCTTTATTATATTGAACGGATTTTTTGTTTCGAGTGGATAAGTGATCATTTGAAATCCATTGGTCAATAGCTCAATGTAATTACACTTTAAGTTTCGCGGCAGCACAACTATTTCCATTTTTGTAAATATTAATATTCGTACGATACTGAAGTGATAGTATTTTACATTAACAGCATTTACGGCATTTTCCAACAGCAATTTCTCCAATAATATGTTCCAAAAATTTTTCCAATAATAAGTTCTCCAATAGCAATTTTTCTGATAGCAATTTCTTTCTGAAAATAGATATTCAAGAAGTGGATGTTGGAAAATTATTTTTCTAACGAGTTTGCTTGCGTTATGAGTAACTTTATTGAAAATTATTTGGTGAGACATTATTTACACATTAAATTTTGGTAATCATTTTTTGGTTGAAGTAATCTAGAAGCATCGTTTGTTAAATTCTTTAATTTTATTGGTCAGTCATCATACATAATAGAATAATCTAGAAAAGAATTCTAGAATAACTCTATCGGCGATCATACCTAAATAAGGTATGATCGGCAATAATCAAATATGGTATATTCCCTGACTGTNCTTTAAGTTTCGCGGCAGCACAACTATTTCCATTTTTGTAAATATTAATATTCGTACGATACTGAAGTGATAGTATTTTACATTAACAGCATTTACGGCATTTTCCAACAGCAATTTCTCCAATAATATGTTCCAAAAATTTTTCCAATAATAAGTTCTCCAATAGCAATTTTTCTGATAGCAATTTCTTTCTGAAAATAGATATTCAAGAAGTGGATGTTGGAAAATTATTTTTCTAACGAGTTTGCTTGCGTTATGAGTAACTTTATTGAAAATTATTTGGTGAGACATTATTTACACATTAAATTTTGGTAATCATTTTTTGGTTGAAGTAATCTAGAAGCATCGTTTGTTAAATTCTTTAATTTTATTGGTCAGTCATCATACATAATAGAATAATCTAGAAAAGAATTCTAGAATAACTCTATCGGCGATCATACCTAAATAAGGTATGATCGGCAATAATCAAATATGGTATATTCCCTGACTGTAATGGCCAATATTCCATTAGAAAAAGTGGATAAGCTTCAAAAGTGGTTATGTAAAAATTGCCGTGAAGGAGGTTTTATTCCAAAAAGAAGTTTCTGCATATAACAAGATTCTAGATGATGATAGACAGAATTTAAATAAAGAATCACTTAAATTTCTCACTATGATGTATTTTAACAATCAAAATAGTGGTTAAATATAATAAAAAAATGATAATTTGCATAGTTTTCTTATAAAAATTTTTAGCGAAATAAATTGGAATAATTGATGATACCATGATAAAAATTTGTAATTTGATATCAGAATTTTTCTGTGTCCCTGGATGAAGGATGAAGAATGCTGTGCGAGGATGAAGGATACCATACAAGGATGAAGGATATTGTGCAAGGATGAAGGATGACGCACAAAGGATGAAGTATAAAGTACAAGGATAAAGTGTAAACAACAGAGAAAGTATAAATACAACTGTTGTCACGAGTAAGTTTCAAAAGGCAGTGACAAGTTAGTTAATAAAATTACAGTTAGAATATAACAATTAATTAATTAGAAATAATTCAGAATAATTCGAAATACTTTAATAAATATTAAATAGAAAAGTAAACTTCATTCAGGAACAGGAAAGATATGTCACACTGTAATATTTCTGTTGCTAAATGATACTTTGCTTCTAAAACTTTATATTTTATATTTTAATAAACTTATACTTTGTGTCATAATATTGCGAAATATTATTAAATATTGTTTAATACTGCATTACTACTTTTACTCCACCTTACTTACTGTGCCTTCATGATTAATTTGATTATTATTTGATTATTATTATTATTTATTATATATTTATTATCTGTTTCGAGATAGGCAAGTTTAGATTGATTGATTGCTTGACCTACTGGCAGATAGAACGTATTATTATTTGTTTGTGTGATGCAAACTGTGAGACTAATTTGAGAAATTGTTCGAAATACTCTGCACTCCTGTGACAATGTATCAAAATTATCTATACAAACTAGATATTTTGGATTTGGCGACTTCGTTGTTACCATGTAATTAAAATTTATTCAAAAAATATATTAAATTAAAATAAAAGGTTATGTATAAATAATAAATATTTGAATCACAGATTTTATTTAATTCAAATGACTTTATATTTAATAATTCAAAGAGGAATAAAAAAAAAAGAAGGAAATGATGTTTATTAAATGAAAAATGAATCAAAAAAAATTTGAGTTTCGTTTAAATTTTATTTCTCCGGGATAACTGGTAAAAATTGTTACAATATAATGATAGACACAATTATTTATATTATTTATATTTATTTATTCATGCGTATGTGACAAATTATATAAATTCTATAAATTATATTGTTTATAGAATAGATATATATACATTTTGCGAAGGCAGATAAATAAATAAATAAAAATAATTGGCTTATATTATTTATTATTTCCTTTTTAAGAATAAATATATCTTGTGAAGGAATAAATAAAAAAAATAATTTGCTCATATTATTTCCTTTTTTCTTTTCGTGAAGGTGTTGTTGTATTTTGTTTATTAAAAAAAATTTCAAAAAAATAAATTTATATATTTCACAAAAGTAGATAGTAAATAAATAAAAATAATTGGCTTATTATTTCTTTTCTCTTTTCCATAATATTTTTGATTATTAAAAAAATTTTTAAAAAATAAATAAATATATATTGTGAAGGTAGATAATAAATATTTGAATCACAGATTAATTCATATGACTTTAATAATTCAAAGAATAAAAAAAAAGAAGAAAATGATGTTTTATTAAAAGAAAATGAATCAAAAAAAAATTTAAGTTTCGTTTATATTTTATTTCTCTAGGATAACTATTACAATTGCAATTGATATAATGGTAATAAAACACAATGGAAAATCATTATTTATATATTTATTTATTTATGTATATATGTTTTGCTAAGGTGAATAATAAATAAATAAAAATAATTGGCTTATATTATTTTCTTTTCTCTTTCTGTAAAAGTGTTATGATATTTTGTTTATTAAAAAAAATAAACATTCATGAAGGTAGATAGTAAATAAATAAAAATATTTGGCTTATTATTTTCTTTTCTCTTATCCATAATATTTTTGTTAAAATTTTTTTTTAAAAAAATAAATAATAAATATTTGAACTGCGTTTTTTCATTATTAGTAAATGAAATAAGTGTTATGTTTTTTTGACTAGTCGAAATTCAAGTTTTGCTTATTGTATATCATTACACAAAATTAAAATGCACAAAATGCAATATTAAAGTTTAAAAGGTAATTTTTTCAGACTTCGGTAAAAGTATTTGGAAATTAATTAAGAAATTATATCCTATAAAATAATCATACAATATGCATATTACTGATTATTTCTTTTTCAAATGAGAGTTTGAGCATAATAAAAATAAAATGCCACATTTAAATAACATGCTACATT
>PQFF01000283.1:274258-355401 GCA_003547095.1 Diversispora epigaea | reverse complement strand
GATTCTTGAGAATAAATGCTATAATATGTAACAACATTCACCATTAAGTTTGTTTTTGTAAATTTTCAGTGTATTGGTCTATATAACAAATTGCGATTAAATTACAAGGTATTTTTTTAGATGAAAAAAAATTTTTTTGTTGTTTTTTTTATTGAAAAAAATTGAAAGAAAACTTTCTTTTTGAAGAAAAGCAATTTATTTAAATAAATTTTATTCAATAATCCTCCTCGCCCTATTTTTTTGTTTTTATTTAGCAAATAACAATTCTCATGCTTATTATTTATTATTTATTATTTATTTTTATTTGCTTTTACACTTATTATTTATTTATTATTTATTATTATTATTTTTTTATTTACAAATAATGATTCTCGTGCTCCTTTATCTTATGATTCATTTTTTTTTTGTTTTGACAAAAGAAAAAAAAACAATATTTAATCAACCTCCATTCGTTGAGATAAAATTTTTTCCTCCTATTTCTACCTCCTAATTTTAATTATAATTTAATATTAATATAAAATTAGAATTAGAATTTAGAAAAAATGGAAGGTGTGGGAATACTATATTAGGGGGATGGCTAAAGCGGAGTTAACATGTGAATCATCAAATTATATTAAAATTTTATTAATTAAGTTATTAATGATTCGTTAACATTCCTATATGTAAAATTTCATGCTAAGCATTTTTACTTAGTGGTAGAAAGCATGTTATCATAGTAAAATTTTGAGTTATTTACAAAAATCTTCATTTTTTTGCTTGTTTCGCTTGTTTTGAATTTTGGAAGTTACACATGATCTTGTAAGTAGATTGGTTAATTTTGCCAATCTTGAAATTTAATTGGACTGATTTCACGTGTTAACTCCGCTTTAGCCTACCCCTATATTAGGGAATTTTTTTTTGAAAAGGAAATTGTTTACATAGCACCACTTTCTTAATTCGAACAAAATCTACATTAAAAATAAAAATCATAAATAAAAAAAATCACCAGATTTTTGTTGTACAACCCTTCATTATCTTATATACTGTAAAAAGGGAATCCAAAGAAAACTCCTAGAAATACATAATGAATAATAAAATTACTCATCTGTGAAACATTTAAATCTTAAGAAACTCCTTTAAATAATATATTTAGATTTAGTTTTCATCTGCAATCGGTGAAACCTTCTAAATTAGAAATAGAAAAAAAAACAACNCTATATGTAAAATTTCATGCTAAGCATTTTTACTTAGTGGTAGAAAGCATGTTATCATAGTAAAATTTTGAGTTATTTACAAAAATCTTCATTTTTTTGCTTGTTTCGCTTGTTTTGAATTTTGGAAGTTACACATGATCTTGTAAGTAGATTGGTTAATTTTGCCAATCTTGAAATTTAATTGGACTGATTTCACGTGTTAACTCCGCTTTAGCCTACCCCTATATTAGGGAATTTTTTTTTGAAAAGGAAATTGTTTACATAGCACCACTTTCTTAATTCGAACAAAATCTACATTAAAAATAAAAATCATAAATAAAAAAAATCACCAGATTTTTGTTGTACAACCCTTCATTATCTTATATACTGTAAAAAGGGAATCCAAAGAAAACTCCTAGAAATACATAATGAATAATAAAATTACTCATCTGTGAAACATTTAAATCTTAAGAAACTCCTTTAAATAATATATTTAGATTTAGTTTTCATCTGCAATCGGTGAAACCTTCTAAATTAGAAATAGAAAAAAAAACAACCTGATATGATAGAGGACCATAATTGAACTTGCCAAGAAAGAAAAATTTTAGGGGCATTACAACCGAGACTTAGTAGTATAGATTTATAATTAATACAAAAAATTTTATAAAAAATATATGCAAATAAAAAAAAATTTATTAGAAATATAAAACATTTTGAGAATTCAAGCAGAAGTTTTAATGAATGAACACTTCATTTTAATCTTAGATACATCCTCTTTAAGCTGTGCCCCAACTTTTTCAATGATTCGTTTTCAGCCTCTAATGAACTTTCTTGTTTAACTATTTCATTTTCGGCTGCCTTCTTCTTCTATCGGTTCTTAGCAGCTTTTAGAATTAAATAAATTTAATAATTGGTTAATTATGGTGAATGCATAAAGAAATATAATAAGATGTATAAAAACTTGCCAGAAATTCTATTAGACCTTTTTTTCTTGCTTAAAGGAGTTACATCGGTGACATCCTCAGTTCGGGATCTTTTTCCTGTCACCGAAAAAGATATAAAAATACGGCATAAAAGAAATATGATAATCCTCACAATGATACCTTGATAAAAATTATCCATTTTTTTTAATAATAGTAGACTTAATAATAATCACTTGATAATGTTAATAAAATTATAAGGAGAAAGAAAAAAAAAGGAATTTATTTCGAAATGAGGGTATATATAACTAATTTTTTATGCATGGATATTGTAGTTAATAAGTTTTTGTATTTATTTTTGAGTATCGATTATTTATTATTCTTTTTTAAAGTCATTGTATTATGGATTTCCGAATTTTAGGTGTTTTAAAAAATTTTCACTTGCTATCTGATTTAATTTTGAATTCGAAAGGAATAATGTCAAAATTTTCAGATGTGATAGAAGTGATAATAACGAGCCGATTTTAATAACATTTTTTTTTATCTCTAATTAGATTTCAATACTTAATCAAATTTTAATATACAATAAAACTATATATGCAGTATATATAGTAATAATTTAATTCATATAAAAAGTAAAAATACTATTAAATTTTTACAATGAACATTCGCAATCATTATTGTTACATATACAAATTTTCCAAGTCAGAATAATTATTTTTTGTGAAATCCAAAAACTTTTGTTATCATATCATTAATAGTTGAATTATTATCTATTTATTTATGGTATTTTAAAGTAAAAAAAATTTTTTTTAACATTCGTACATACGTTATTAAAATTATGTAATTGATCATGCCGTTTTTTTTTCACTTATCTTTCAGACACTGTTTACATTATTTTTTACCCGCCGATTTTTTAAATGCAAATAAAAATTTACATTTAAGACTTTTTTTTATTATCAATTAATTATGTCCAAAACCATAATTATATTACTGTACTCACAGTAAAAATATCATTTTATAATATGTGATAATTTGTACATTAGATATGAGATATTTAATTAAGTCAATTTATTTTACATAACTAATCCTATTATTCAAAGAATTTCTTTTTCGTTCTTTGAAATTTATTAATATATTTTTATTCTTTGAAATTTAATTAATAAATTCCATTCTTTAGAATTTAGTTAATATATTCCTCTATTAATAATATTTTATTATACCAAGTATACTAAACATACTAAATTAAGCAACAAATTGATGTTATGATTATTAGTGCATAACAAAAATTTTAGAAATTACCTAAATTATCATTAATCCAGAATCGGGAAAAAGTTCGAAAATCATGCAATTAGTTAATCTATTATTCCATAAATATTTATTTAGTTGCGTTTTACGTTTTACCACGTTTAACTAATTTGCCACATTTCAAGTTTTCACACATGAAAGACTTTACCATTTTTTCATTCGTTCATTTTACCAAAGTGAACATATCAAATTCGTCAGGTGTGTTGTTGATTTTTAAATTTCTATTTATTTATTTTTTTTTTTTGATATCTGATTAATTAATATTATTTATTTAAAACTAATATGACCATTTTTTTTGTGAATGATAATTTTTATTAAATTATTATTATTTAGGATTTTTGCATGACCAAATGCTTCAATGATGATTTTTTTTACTCGATAATCATTTGGTTTTATTTCTCATCCACTCTTGAGAACATTTCGTGTAACATATATTTTATCCTAAAATTGTGATAAGTCAAGAATCTTATTGAATAGGATTTTCTTTCTCCATTTATGAATATTATGAAATATACAGAACTGTGCAATAAAGGAAGTAAAGATTAATAAATAATTTATTTCATGTGGTTATTGTTGTTATATGTAATTATTTAATTATTATTATTTAAATTCTTCGTTGTCGAAGTAAAATTATAACTTTATAGCAGACTTTTTATTAAAAACAATATTAAAGAAATAAATAGTTAAAATATAAATATTAACGTATAATATACAACTGATTAAGAATTACCTTCCTAAATTCGTCCATTAAATTTGATTTTCTTGTCACCATCAGTTTTTCAATCCTCTTAATAAACAATTTTGAATGATAAGAGATAATAAATAAGTTAAATTATTATTATTTACTATGTCAACGGGGAATTCGAGAATAATTAATGATTATTCTTATTTTAAAATTGTTCTTAACAAATACCGAAAGATCTATATTTGAACTTATTCATTCATAATTTACCTTATTCTTACCTTCATGTTTCTAATTTCTACGGAAATTGCCTTTTTTTGATTAAAATCAGCTTTTTGAAAAGACTTTAACTCAATTTTCTTGAGAAGATATAAATCAATACATGCATGTGACGTTTCTATCAATGCCTAATATCGCCGAAACGTCTAATCTTGATTCCCCGTAAGATCTTTAGCCGATCACATACTTGTAACGCTCCAGAAATCTTGTTTAATCTTCGTTAAAATGTTGTTAATATCTAATATTTTCGATTGATCGAATAAAATAAGTTAAAATTTATAAATTGAAAAAACAAATAAGAAATATAATAATAATTCTAATAATAATTCTAATGTGGCAAAAACTTTTCTAACCTTTTTTCATTCTATAATTGTAATAATTATAAACATAAAATGCGATAATTAACAAGAATAGTATAATAATAATTTCACGAAATCATTAATTACCCAAATAAAACTAAAACAATTGTTTTGCTGCTTTATTTGATCTTTGTTGAGAAATTCTTAAACAAAGCGATTATTATGATAAAAAAATATTTTGTATGATTTTCGTCCGAAATAGAATAAAATATCGTTCAACAAAAAAACAATGCAATGCAACAACTAGAAACCAATTCAATAAAACATTTGATTAACACAATTTAAATCATTATATATATATATATAGAAAATGTGATTTTATTAAAAAATATAAAAAGTCCATAATAATAAAATATTAATAAAATGAAAAAAAAAATTGAAAATAAGCCAGTGATCTAATAAACCCAACAAAAAATCATCGAACTTAAGTCAATCCCACCCTCAGAAAGTCACTCAATTCATAAGAAAATCGAGTGACATTTTTTGTTTTTTTGTGCTTGGTCCAGCTTCGTTGTCTAAAATTTAATGTTCATTATTATTTATTATTATTATTATTATTATGTTTAAAAAAAGTTAAGAAATAGAAAATCATAAATAAACATACCTGGATCCTCATCTAAATTTCTTTTTGGGCCGCAAACTGAAACAGCGACTGAAGATAATAAATATAATGGGTTGTCCATTATTTCTTGTTGTTGTCGTTGGTAAAGTTGTTCAAGTCGCTGTTTCAGTTTCTGTAATCGTTGTTGTTCTTGTTGTTTTTGTTGTTCTCGTAGTTTATGTATTTGTTCTCGAAGTTGTTGTTTTTGTTCTTGTTGTTGTTTCAAAAGATCTTGTTTGCTGGGGCGACCCCGTTTTACTTTTTTGGGTCGTCCAGGTTTTCTTTTTTCGTTATTATTGTTGTTGTTTTTAGGTGCCATCTTGATAATATAAGATAAAAAATTTTTTTTAATAAATGACTTCAATATGTGACTTTAATAAAATAGCTTTTTTGTAATTAGAGCAAAAACCAACTTTTTTTCTTTCGTATATTATGAAAAATTTTTTGTGACGATCTTCCTTTTTTTTTATTATTAAAAAAAATGGTGAAGGGAAAAAAAAGAAAAATGATAAAAAAGTTTTTTGAGGGTATTTATTGATCTGACGACGCAATTTATTCATGATATATATATTTTGATGTAATTTAATTTATTACACATATTTTAAGCTTTTTTTCTTTTATATAAGAATAATATGAATAAAATATTAAAACCGAAACTTCTTTTTTCTATTTTATTAATTATTATAGCCATTATTAAAAAAACTATTCAGCCATTCAAACTGCCAATTTTATCCTTTTTCCCTTGAACTGATGTAATTTATTTGTACTGGGTCACATAGTTTGAGATTTGTAAGCTTTTTTTTTAATTCTATACTATCACATCACATTATTTGATAATCATATCTAATTTACAATAAGATAAAGTATAATATATATCATTATAAGCGGAATTTCAATNTATGTGACTTTAATAAAATAGCTTTTTTGTAATTAGAGCAAAAACCAACTTTTTTTCTTTCGTATATTATGAAAAATTTTTTGTGACGATCTTCCTTTTTTTTTATTATTAAAAAAAATGGTGAAGGGAAAAAAAAGAAAAATGATAAAAAAGTTTTTTGAGGGTATTTATTGATCTGACGACGCAATTTATTCATGATATATATATTTTGATGTAATTTAATTTATTACACATATTTTAAGCTTTTTTTCTTTTATATAAGAATAATATGAATAAAATATTAAAACCGAAACTTCTTTTTTCTATTTTATTAATTATTATAGCCATTATTAAAAAAACTATTCAGCCATTCAAACTGCCAATTTTATCCTTTTTCCCTTGAACTGATGTAATTTATTTGTACTGGGTCACATAGTTTGAGATTTGTAAGCTTTTTTTTTAATTCTATACTATCACATCACATTATTTGATAATCATATCTAATTTACAATAAGATAAAGTATAATATATATCATTATAAGCGGAATTTCAATAAGTGAAGCTCAAAGTAATATTTTACTTTAGCACAATGTAATCTACATATTATTGTTAAAATAAAAAAGGAAGTCAATGAGAGGCATCAAGAAAGGATTCGATTTTTACCTCACTATTATTAATATAATATTAATAATATTTAGATTTGATAAATTTTATCTATTTATTCTTTCTCGAATAATTTTAAAAAACGATTGATAAAAATAGAAGTTGAATCGAATCAATTTTAATTTATTAACAAATTTAATAGAAATTTAAAAGATGAAAAAAGGAAGATCACCAAGTGAAGTTTCTGATTCCACCAAGCAAAAGAATAATAATCAAAGGGTCTCCTGAAAAGACAGGAGACCTTAGATAAAGCAAATAATATACTTAAAGTAAATAATTCACCATTTCTAAACTCAAATAATTTCGAATATTATAAATTTATATTTTTATTCTTTATTTATTATTTGCCCACCTATTTCAGAAGTCTTAATTAAAAAAAAAAGATGATAATATAATTTATTTATAGATAGGAAATCAAGAATGTCAAAAAACTCAGTCATTATTTTTATTATGAATAAATTCTTTTTTTTTACAAATTAATTTTTATATTTAAATTATGTCATTTAAAATAAATATTAAATATTTTATTTTTCTTCACGTATTCAAAAATTCGAGAATTTCTCATTTTCATATTGCATTTATATCAATATTAAGGAAATAAAATATATAAACGTTTAATAACTACTTTCCAAAATCCATAATTTTATTATCTTTTAATAAATAATTTTGAATAATAATAGATGATTATGTCTCAATAATATTATTATTTTAAATTAAATTACTTGAAACTATAATAATTTCACATGTTTTTCGATCATATTCTTATCTAAACAAAGCAATAAATAATGTTAATTATAGACTCTTTATTTTAAATGTTTAAATTGATAAAATTAGCATAAATTAAATAGATTCAATTATAATATCTTTTGCAGATAATTTGTATTGTAATTATATTTTCTTTCCTGGAAATATATACCTTTTATGTAATTATTTCTTTTATTTAATAAGAATAGATAATGGTTTCATATTTTCTTCTAATAAATACTGAAAGATTTATATTTGAACTTGTTCATTCTTAACTTACTTCTTCTAGATTTTACTTTTAATCTCTGTTTCTAATTTAACTGAGGAGATGCACATCATTTCGAATACATGTGTGTAAACAATCATTTCTTCCTGTGCCAAGTTTTTACTGATTAGGTTCGCTGAAACTCTAAATCCTGATTACTCATAAGATCTTTAGCCGCTTCACTTAATTGCAATACTTCAACAATCTTCTTGTTGCAATTTATAATCTTATATTTTTAACCGATCTAATAAATAATTCTAATGTAAAACAACTTTTCTAACCTTTTTCTATTTTGTAATTGTAAACGTAAAATGAAATAATCAACAAAAATTCTAATTACACCAGAAGTCATTTATTATTATTATCTATTATTTATTTATTTTTAAAAAAATGAAAAAAATAAGAATTATAAACAAAATTAATAGACCCGAATCCTATCTAAATTCCTCTTGAATCTATGGTTCGTTCTTGAACTGAAACAGTGACTGATAATAGTAAATACAATGAATTATTATTTATTTCTTGTTGCTGCTGTTGATGCATTAGTTCATTTACTGTTTTAGTTATTAATAATGTTCATGTACTTTTGTTCTTGTTTTCGTTTTTTCTTGTTGGCACGGTTTTTCATTTCATAAGACAATTAAAAATATCATTTATAATAGATTATGTATATTTAATAGATTTTATTTTATTTGATAAGATATATAAGAAAAAATAATGAAAAATATATAAAAAAAAGAAATATGTACAAGAAATAAAGAATTATATACAATAAAGAAAAAAATTAAAGGAAAAAATATGTACAAGAAATAATGAAATATATATACACGATATTAAAAAATAAAAGAAAAATATATACAAGAAATTTAAAATCGAAAAAAAAAATTTATTATAATTGATAAAAAAATTTACGATTAATCATTAAGAAAAAAAAAAGATAATTGGCGTTTAGATTTCTTATTTCCTCCATCTCCGCCTGAATTCCTTTTTCACTTAGTACTAGTTGAACTACTAGCTTCTGGTAACCCTTGTTTCGGGATGAAAATCGCAAGGGCTCTTATATATTTATTTCTTATAGAAAATAGTAAAATAATTAATTTTCTATTAGCGATAGTAAAAAAAAATAATTTTTTTTTATTATTTTTAAAAATTTCAGAAATTATATAAACACCCGCTATTCTTTGGGTGGGTGGGTGGAGGTTATTCTTCTAAATGGTCATTATCATGTACCATGTACCATGTATATAAATTCTTGACCTTTTTTTTTCCATTTCGGGTCACGAAAATCTTCCCAAAAAAGAGTATTGTTGGCAAGTGATTGAACTTAAGAACTTACCAATACTCACCAATTGGGTGAAGGTATTTTGTGCCGTGACTTCACCGAAAAAGGAATAACAATAGGGTAAAATCTATACTATGATAANAAAAAATAAAAGAAAAATATATACAAGAAATTTAAAATCGAAAAAAAAAATTTATTATAATTGATAAAAAAATTTACGATTAATCATTAAGAAAAAAAAAAGATAATTGGCGTTTAGATTTCTTATTTCCTCCATCTCCGCCTGAATTCCTTTTTCACTTAGTACTAGTTGAACTACTAGCTTCTGGTAACCCTTGTTTCGGGATGAAAATCGCAAGGGCTCTTATATATTTATTTCTTATAGAAAATAGTAAAATAATTAATTTTCTATTAGCGATAGTAAAAAAAAATAATTTTTTTTTATTATTTTTAAAAATTTCAGAAATTATATAAACACCCGCTATTCTTTGGGTGGGTGGGTGGAGGTTATTCTTCTAAATGGTCATTATCATGTACCATGTACCATGTATATAAATTCTTGACCTTTTTTTTTCCATTTCGGGTCACGAAAATCTTCCCAAAAAAGAGTATTGTTGGCAAGTGATTGAACTTAAGAACTTACCAATACTCACCAATTGGGTGAAGGTATTTTGTACCGTGACTTCACCGAAAAAGGAATAACAATAGGGTAAAATCTATACTATGATAACTTATAAACTATCAAAATGTAAAATAGCTTGTTTTAGTTTTAATCAAGTAAAAAGAATGTGACCTGGATGGATAATTTAATTTAATTCAACAGAAAATATCTCATTTATCAATACTCCGAATTTCAGAATATTAAATTGATTATTACCAATATTTCTAAAGCCATTTTTAAATTTCTCATTTATTAAATTATCCGATGTAAATTTATTTAAGATCACAGTTTTTTGAATTGATTATTTAAAAATTTAGGGATTCTTTAATCGATTCATGTATTTTTTCTATCTAATTATTTAGAATTTTAGAAAACAATATTGATTTCGTTGATTTATTATCATAATCAATTAATTAATCAATTTCTTTTGACGTATTAAATGAGTTTAGTATATCAATCTGGTTATTTAACAATAATCAGTATCTATAATAATATATTTATTTATTATTCATTAAATCAATGAAACGAATCAATTCATAGGACTTGAAAATGGATTTAGTTATACTTATTCGTTAAGATATGATATGTTTCATTTATTAATTCATTACCCGAATCTAATAAAATTTAAATGAATCTTCATTATTTTGCATATTACATGTTGTTAGTATTATACTCATTATTACATTGCATTTTATTGTGCATGCTTCAACTTTATCAATGATGAATATAATATCAAGTTATTATCAATTATTAATCATCAAATTATTAATTTGATAATAATATAATATTATTGATTAAATGTCACGATCATTAAAATTCATAATTAATCAATTAAGTATAAAATTTTTATTATTATTTCATTCACTTCGATGAATAATGAAATACAAACAATACACCAAACTAATATTAGACGAAACATTGTTATATTAATTTAATATTATCGTATAATTAAGCATAATTTAGCATAACAATATTTAATGAAATCATGAAATAAGTAAACATGACATTTAAACTTAATCCATATTTTATAAATCTTTTATATATATATTTATAATTGTAAAGATTAAAATATCCGAAAAAAAAGATAAAGAGAAATAAATCTACATCATTTTCATCATCAACACCAATATAAATCCACACCATTTTCTTCACCAACACCAATATAAATCCACACCATTTTATTCAACACCAATACAAATCCACACCATTTTCTTCACCAACATCAATATAAATCCACATCATTTTCATCACCAACACCAATATAAATCCACATCACTTTTCCACATCATTTTCGTCACCAACTTCCACACCATTTCCTTCACCGGCACCAATATAAATCCACACCATTTCCTTCACCGGCACCAATATAAATCCACACCATTTTCTTCACCAACACCAACATAAATCCACACCATTTTCATCACCAACACCAATATAAATCCACATCATTTTCTTCACCAACACCAATATAAATCCACATCATTTTTCCACATCATTTTCGTCACCAACATCCACACCATTTCTTTCACCGGCACCAATATAAATCCACACCATTTTCTTCACCAACACCAACATAAATCCACACCATTTTCTTCACCAACACCAATATAAATCCACACCATTTTCTTCACCAACACCAACATAAATCCACACCATTTTCTTCACCAACACCAATATAAATCCACACCATTTTCTTCACCGGCACCAATATAAATCCACATCATTTTCTTCAACACCAATATAAACCCACATCATTTTCATCACCGGCACATATAAATCCACATCATTTTCATCACCAACACCAATATAAATCCACACCATTTTCGTCACCGGCACCAATATAAATCCACACAATTTCTTCACCAACACCAATATAAATCCAAATCATTTTCTTCACCGGCACCAATATAAATCCAAATCATTTTCTTCACCAACACCAATATAAATCCACCATTTTCATCACCAACACCAATACAAATCCACACCATTTTCTTCACCAACACCAATATAAATCCACATCATTTTCATCACCAACACCAATATAAATCCACACCATTTTCATCACCAACACCAATATAAATCCACACCACTTTCTTCACCGGCACCAATATAAATCCAGATCATTTTCAAATATAAATCCACACCATTTTCATCACCAACACCAATATAAATCCACAACACTTTCTTCACCGGCACCAATATAAATCTACACCATTTTCATCACCAACACCAATATAAATCCACATCATTTTCGTCACCAAGACCAATATAAAACCACATCATTATCGTCACCAACACCAATATAAATCCACATCACTTCCACCGCCAACACCAACATAAACCAACCGCGAACGACCACAACCACAAGCGAAAACCAACAACTAGCCTCAAATTCTCTCTCTAAACACGGGACCACTTATATCTTTCGTTTTTTGGCAATATGCCCATATCCATCATCATTATCATCATCGTCATCATCTTTTATAAAAAAAAATTAAAATTATAATTAGTATCGATATAACTTTTTAATAATATGCATAATAGGATAAAAACACTCACCATGCCCTCTTTTTTTACTCTTATTATCTCCACTTTGCTGGCCCATTGTTGAAGCTGCCAATAGAAGGCTAATTTGTTGTTGCTGTTGGTGAAGTTTGTGAGGGATTCCTAATTTCACCTCACAAAATTGTTCCATCCTTTGATGATATTGTTGCGTTCCTTGTTGTTGTTGCTGTTTACTTTGTTGTACCAACTGTTTATGACGATTAGAATGTTTAAAAGTATGATAATTTTTTGGTAATTCAAGATTGCTTCGATTTAATGTTGGATTGTAAAAGTTTTGGAGATAACGCTGGAGATATAGTTGCAAATGATTATAATTTTGTTGTTGTTGTTGTTGAGGGGGTTGATGATGACGATGATGTTGATGGGTTTGTTGTAAATCTTGATTCACCCGTTGAATCACAAATTTTTGTTGTTGTTGAATACGTTGTTGTTGTTGTTGTTGCTGATTTTCGACTTGTTGAGTTACTTGCCTTTGTAATTGTTGGATGTATAGCTGTTGTTGTTGTNCATCATCGTCATCATCTTTTATAAAAAAAAATTAAAATTATAATTAGTATCGATATAACTTTTTAATAATATGCATAATAGGATAAAAACACTCACCATGCCCTCTTTTTTTACTCTTATTATCTCCACTTTGCTGGCCCATTGTTGAAGCTGCCAATAGAAGGCTAATTTGTTGTTGCTGTTGGTGAAGTTTGTGAGGGATTCCTAATTTCACCTCACAAAATTGTTCCATCCTTTGATGATATTGTTGCGTTCCTTGTTGTTGTTGCTGTTTACTTTGTTGTACCAACTGTTTATGACGATTAGAATGTTTAAAAGTATGATAATTTTTTGGTAATTCAAGATTGCTTCGATTTAATGTTGGATTGTAAAAGTTTTGGAGATAACGCTGGAGATATAGTTGCAAATGATTATAATTTTGTTGTTGTTGTTGTTGAGGGGGTTGATGATGACGATGATGTTGATGGGTTTGTTGTAAATCTTGATTCACCCGTTGAATCACAAATTTTTGTTGTTGTTGAATACGTTGTTGTTGTTGTTGTTGCTGATTTTCGACTTGTTGAGTTACTTGCCTTTGTAATTGTTGGATGTATAGCTGTTGTTGTTGTTGCTGACGGTGTTGTAGTTGTTGTTGAATATTTTGTTGCTCTTGTTGTTGCTGACTCTGTTGTTGTTGTTGTTGATTACGAGGGAAAGCCATCTTAGAAATTTAAATTTTTTATGAGATTTAAAGATTTGATATGAATTTTAAAAAAGATATTAAACGTAAGTTTCTTTCCTTAAATAAATAGATTTTTTTGGTGTCCAGAAATATTTTTGGGGTCGTTTTTTTTTAATAATATGAATATTGCGTAATTCACCATATTTGATATGACTGATCTAAAAAATATTTTTGGGGGTTTTTTTTAATAATAAGAATGTAAGTTGATTGATAGTAAAAATCTGATGTAATTATGTCGATCAATTGAATGACTATAAATTAATCCACCGATCAATAATAATAACAATCATATTATTGTTATCACGAGTCACAATTATTAATTAATTATTAGGTCATACTGATACTGATACAATAACGGCTTTGTAATTAAATAACTATGAAATTAATCCACCAATCAAACATGTTAAAAATTTCTTAATAATAATCTTGTAATTAAATTGATATTATATTATTATTATTACGAGTCACTATTATCAATTAATTATTAAGTCATACTGATATAATAATTAAATAACTATGAAATTAATCCACCAATCAAACATGTTAAAAATTTTCTTGATAACAATCTTATTTAAGAAAAGTCATTAGACCATTTTAAATAGATCTACAGTAAACGATTAATTCTCAAGACAGTCATGTTAGAAATATACTAGGATGTTAATGCTATCACGAGTTGACCAAGAAAATCGTAGGGAGAATTTTGAACATTCCGATAAAGTATAAGTTTTAATTTAGAATAATTATTAATAAATAAAGGTTAAACATACTTCAAGAAATCCCAAACTATAATGCAGTATACATATTCTGAGAAGTCCTATAAGATCAAGAAAATAAAATTAGAGATTAAATAAGCAAATAATAAAAATATAATTCTAAATTTATAAATAATAAACAGAAGATAAAAAATAGCAGATATAAAGAACAATTCAAGTGTCATCAATAATCAATTATATAAGGAAAGATACAAAATCTTGGAAAGAAAAATATTTGTTCCACCGGCACAATGACGAAAGATGCAATTGCAATAACTTATATTTATTTGATAAAACATATCTCAAACCATAATTCATCTTAGACAATGCACTATAATCTTAATTCTATTTATATTAAAAATATTACTTTTAATTAGATGTTTGTTCATTGAATGTCTTGGTCGGATATTTCGTTCACCTGTTAATTTTTTTGGCTATATATATTAATGCATTAAATCCTTTGCAATATTATTTATAATTATGGAATTTGAGTAACCAATATTTTATTAGATCATAGCATTAATCAAAAAGTTAGAAATATGCAATTTTCTTTTTTTGAATATTGATTTGATTGAAAAATATATTTAGCTAAAAAAATAAATTTTATTAACAAAAAATAGATATAATCATCTTTACAATAAAAAAAATTACTATATAACGAAATACTAAATGTTGCGAAAGAAACTATGGAATGAAGTCTGATCTGACAATAAATTTAAATCGTGTGATCATTTTATTTGTGTTACAGTATACTATGGTAAGATTTGTGTATCCATTATTGATATAAATAAATATTTTATTTTTGTTTCACTTTTTTCTATGAAAATATTTTTCCCATGAATTTTTTTTTTGCTTTGGATTTTTTTGGTGTTTTCGCCATAAAAATAATATATTTTTATTAAAAAACAATTAATATTTTACTAAAAAAACGACTTATTTTTTACCAAAAACCGATTTTTTATTATAAAGAAGGATTATTTATCAATATACCATCACTTCTTCTCAAAAGTTCTGAGCAAACTTATTGGCAAGATATCTTTTTATTATTATTGCAAATGTTATTAATTATTATAGCAACAAATTAATAATAATACTTTTTTTGTTCTTTTTTAATATTTCTATTTATTGTTCTTGGGTTGTATACATGATATCATGTGAGTTTTAGATGTAGAGACATTTAGAGAATATATTTTTGATCATCAAAGAAGGTTATAATGGCTTGAACTTTATTTTGTTCAGTAGGTTCGATTCCTACAATAATCATTACTGGGGGGCAAATTACTCAGGCTTCCACTGTGTAGGATCAAACCTTGGGATAAAAACCTAGGTGCTGGTTAGACTGGTCTTTGCACTGGTGCTTGAACTAATTTGGGAGTAGTTTCTAATAAAAACTGATTCTACAAAAGGAATTGGTTGGTTGTCTACTCACTCCCCAGGGGTTTGCAAGTTTTTTTCCATATAAAAACTGCGGTGATAGCTACCTTAAACTATCCAGTTTAACTTTACTGGTCTTAAAGTAGAATGCAATAAAAATCGGACAATCTATTAATTGAAATCTTTNACAGAAGTATTTGAAATACGCATAAAAATTAAGCATATTAGCAAAGAAACTGTTTGATTTTGAAAAATTTTGAATTAAAATTTATGAAAGATTTTGAGCATTCGATATATTTCTTTTGAAATATATTGCAGTTTCTTTTCTATTGACTTCTGCATTATCAAAAAGGTCCCAAATGGTTTAAAGATATATATTAGATATATTTCTTTAGTAGGTTCAATTCCTACATGGGTCCCTGTAAGAGTCAATATTTATTATTATTGGTCATTGTTTCAGTCAAGAACAAGAAAACAACAGATCTAAGAGGAAGTTAGATGTAAATATTGGATTTATTAAGATAAGTTGATTTTTTAATTGTTAAATTTGTTTTTTTTGTTTAATAAATAATAATGAAAAAATAATAATCATACATATATAAATTTTTCTTTATTTTTAGGCTAGTGAATGTGTTTTGAGAGGAAGTTAGATGTAAATATTAAATTTATTAAGATAAGTTGATTTTTAATTGTTAAATTTGTTTTTTTTCATTTAATAAATAATAATAAAAAAAATAATAATCATATATATCAAAATTTTTCTTCATTTTTAGGCTAGTGAATGTGTTTTGAGAGGAAGTTAGATGTAAATATTGGATTTATTAAGATAAGTTGATTTTTTAATTGTTAAATTTGTTTTTTTTGTTTAATAAATAATAATAATAAAATAATAATCATATATATCAAAATTTTTCTTCATTTTTAGGTTAGTGAATGTGTTTTGAGAGGAAGTTAGATGTAAATATTGGATTTATTAAGATAAGTTGATTTTTATTAAATTTGTTTTTTTTCGTTTAATAAATAATAATAAAAAAATAATAATCATATATATCAAAATTTTTCTTCATTTTTAGGTTAGTGAATGTGTTTTGAGAGGAAGTTAGATGTAAATATTGGATTTATTAAGATAAGTTGATTTTTATTAAATTTGTTTTTTTTTGTTTAAAAAATAATAATAATAAAATAATAATCATATATATCAAAATTTTTCTTCATTTTTAGGTTAGTGAATGTGTTTTGAGAGGAAGTTAGATGTAAATATTGGATTTATTAAGATAAGTTGATTTTTATTTAATTTGTTTTTTTTCGTTTAATAAATAATAATAATAAAATAATAATCATATATATCAAAATTTTTCTTCATTTTTCCAGCAAATCTTTTTGATACAAATCCGAAAAAGTAAATTTTTGTTTTAAATTCATAAAATATAATATTTCAGAACGAATATCCTGGTGAATTATATCTATATCTAATTCAAGTACTGCAACAAATCTTGTTATTTAATAAAATCTTTCATTCACGAAAAAATAATCACCGTGGTGGGAATTTTAAAGAAATAAAATAATTAAACAGATATCCATAAATAAAAAATTAAAGAAATATAAATCTAAAATTTTAATAACATATCTGGTGTTTACTTTAGTAATATGAGTGAAGAATTCTTATTAAGATATTAAATACGTAATAATCTACATATCAAGATCAAACTTTTAAGAATGGGAAATGCTTATATTGCATATAATCAAGGTATAATAGTAACAACAATTATTATTATTTTGTTCACATATTTCTTTTTATAATATTTCTGATAACAAATAACAATGCTTTTTCATGGAACGTCCAGTTTTCACCCTGAACAAATATTGTTTGATAAAAATTTCATCTAAGTGATTACGAAATTGGAGGATTAATCAAAAGAGGTGTGCAAAATAACGATTATACTATAGATTTCATATAATTTTAATAGTGCAAATAATATTGCACACCCGTGACTATTATTCCAGAGAGGAATAAGAAAAAAAGGTGAAGGTAAATTCATTAACTATTTAATTAATTAATTATTATTCTATTTCTCTCTGTGAAAAATAATAATAATAATTTTAGACAAATGAACAAAATCTTTGAACTTTAATTAAATTTTATAATGAATAAAATTATTCATCTCAATATCATAATTCTCATCAACCACAACATAATTTGCGTATGCTGATGATTTATTATTGGATGAATCACTTATGAAAAATTGGAAACAATGGGTACAAGATGAAGCTTATAGTTTTTCAGTGACCCCGCCTCATTTAAATAGTATTGACGAATGTTATAATGGAGAAAATCTCATATTTTATAGTAGTGGTCGTGCTCAAATTTAGGATTACATAATTATTAGATAAATGGGATTTTCAAATATTAAGCGACGTTGATATTTTCAATTTTCATTTCAATGAATTCTTAAATAAAAATTTTATTAAAGTCTTGATTAGATATAATTCTTTGTGATGAATTAGATTTTTTTTATAAAATCTTCTACCCAATTATCACTTCGAGTAGCATTCTTAATAACTTCAAGTTCAGTTCGTTGTTAAACCTATTACATTAACAATTTAGCCCTCTCGCAAAATAGCTACCCTTCAACTTCAAAATCATGAATATACTATCAAATTATTTCATCGACTATTATAAATGAACATGCAGCAGAAATTGCATCTTGGATTAATAAGAAGTGATATATGGTGCAAATAGTAATTCATATTAATTCAATTTCATTTTTACCTCACATGTCATCATGCATCATAAGATAAGCCAATCAATAACTAAGTATACGTTACTAGTCATTATTGGCTCATCAGGGATCACATGGTAAATATAATTACGTTTGTCTATTTTTCTCTTCACTGATTTTGGCTATCTCTTACCATGCGAAGAACTCCAAGAACTACGTCCAAACCAACTTTAAAATTTATTCAAACCACTAAAACAATCGAAAAACACTCTCACGATGGCAAGAACAAATGAAGAAGCACCTCAAGAATGGTATTGGGTTGATTTGGTGGCCAAACTTAAGAAGTAGATATTATAATTATGTGATAAAATATTTTCTTTTAAAAAAATAAATATATACAAATAGAAATATACAAAAAAAAACAATGGAAATATATTAAAAAGAAAACAAACATGAGAAAAAAAACAAAATTATTTTAGTAATAGATTTTATAAACGAATGTTTTCTTTATGAAAACTATGTTGTTTTTTATTAAAAAAAATATTCATTTACATTATTTTTTTATCTTATCTGAAACATATTTTTCTTTATTTGTTTATTTTGTTTATTTTAATAATAATAAGTTCCCTATTGACCTACCCACTCCCGAAGAAGAATACCAAACTGCAATTGCTGCTGCCAAAGCAGCCGAATACTCCAATAAATCCCAAGCTATCTATAGAACCGTAGAACATGTCAAAAAAAAAAAAAGAAAATATTCAATAAAGCGGATGTTGCAGTAATCATAACAGGTAAATCTTTATAAAATTATCTGAAAAGATATTCTTCTTATATTTCCACCCTTTTAAATAATAGGTAAAATTATTTAATATTTATTACATACCCAATTATTTATATTAATAATCTATTGATATTTTTTATTTTCTATTTTCTATTTATCATTGCTTTTTTAATTTCTGATTTTCTTAGTGAAAAAGAAAGTCTGTGAGGTAGTGGGTATGATTAGTAAGGCTTACAGAAATAATGGTCAAAGATCTATGAAAACAAATACTAATATAGGTTTATTTTTTAGAATATTTAATTTTTTTTAAAAAAAAAAAAAATTGTTATAAAATTAAATCATTTTATTAAAGCCAAAGCTAAAGTTTCGACGTGGAATTGCAATTTAATGCAGGCACAGAAACTAAGCCTTATTATAATGGCAAGTATGAAAAGCATACTTTGGGTAAAAGGAGAAGACAGTTAATACTGGAAATGTGGTGTCATGTAAGTATTTTTTTTTGATTAGCAATGATTATTAACATTTTAATAATTTAATAATTAATAATTCTCATAATTATTTAGTAATATTCGTGCTCCGGAAGATGGCAACGAAGAGATCAATGTCATCAATACTGATTAGAAACCCAAAACCCACTATACCGAAGCAAGAAAGCTGGAACTTTTCCAATGGAATTCGGGGCTAAAACAGAGTATACCTTTTTTTTATGATTTGCTTGCTAGCTATTAACGTCAAATGTTTTATTCCGTTTTTATTTTAAATATTGTAGTAAAATTCTGCCGGATTTTTGTTTTTCTTTTTTTTATTTTATATTGATTATTACTTTCGTCAGAAAAATTTTAAAAAACAAAAAAAAAATATATGTTTCTTTCTTATTACTCGTTTCTATCTCATTAATTCATTTTTTTCAGGTAGAATATCATTCACCTGTTGATCAAGATCTAAAAGAACTGGATTCGTATTGTTTTTATTGTTTCTTTATTATCTTTAAAATTTAATAACTTTTATTTTTATATTTTTATTTTATTTTATTCTATTTATTTTTTTTTAATTTTAATTTTATTTTATTTTGAATTATTTATTAGTTATTGTTTTTCTAGTGACCCGCACAAGAGTGGAAGCTTCTTCCTTAACTGTAATGGTGAGGCAGGTATCCAAATTATTTCATTTATATATATATATATATATTTTTTTTTATTTTAATATATTTAATTAAATATTTTTATTCACAAGTCTTTATATTTTTATGTAGCTTTTTTCCTTTCATCCTTTCGCCTAATTTATCTAAAAAATTTTTGGAAATATTAATAATAATCGATATTTATTTGGATTTAATTTCATTGGTGGATAGAATTAATGGAATTGATGAATCAAAAAGTTGATAGAATCAATGTACATGCGCGTGCAATTGATGAATGAAGGAAACTAATCACAGACTTTTTATTTCATAAATAGTCTTAATTAGATTTCTTTGTTTAGATTTTATTAGAATAGATTTCTTTAGTTTAGATTTTTTAGGTGAGAAAAATTTGTAAATTAGTGAATACTAACACTGAATATTTTAGATTTAATAAGGTAAGAAATTTTTTATTTCTTTGTTTGTTTTATATAAACTGTGGTATACTAATTTTTATTGTTTCTTTTTATATCTCGTTTTAATAGTAGATTTCTTGGGCCCATCTGCAGGCGGTGCGGTGTACGTTGTTTGGGTAGGCAGATTTGGGTTGATTTCTTTTTGTGCTAACCTTTCTTTCTTTTTTATACTAACCTTTCTTTCTTTTTTCATTATTTTTGGTTTGTGTGTTAGGATATGTTTTTTTAGGAAAGAATCTTCATTTTTTCTTTTTTTTGCCAATACTAATCATTCATTTTCATTGTTAATTTTAGTTTTCATGACTCGCGCCTGGGTGGTGACAAATTTACCCACAAAATTTTCTACCCACATGAATTTCACGTGAGGATGATTTCTGAATTTAATTGGTCCATAAAGGGCGGGTGTTCACACATCGTGAAGAAAATAGTGAGATTCTGCATAAATTTGATGTTCGAAAGATGTGACAGACGGTGATAAATGCACTACCCTAATCCTAACCCATGAAATTTACGTAAAATATCATGTGGGCAGAAAAATTTCAGGTGATACTGGGAAGATTTGTTNTAATAAGGTAAGAAATTTTTTATTTCTTTGTTTGTTTTATATAAACTGTGGTATACTAATTTTTATTGTTTCTTTTTATATCTCGTTTTAATAGTAGATTTCTTGGGCCCATCTGCAGGCGGTGCGGTGTACGTTGTTTGGGTAGGCAGATTTGGGTTGATTTCTTTTTGTGCTAACCTTTCTTTCTTTTTTATACTAACCTTTCTTTCTTTTTTCATTATTTTTGGTTTGTGTGTTAGGATATGTTTTTTTAGGAAAGAATCTTCATTTTTTCTTTTTTTTGCCAATACTAATCATTCATTTTCATTGTTAATTTTAGTTTTCATGACTCGCGCCTGGGTGGTGACAAATTTACCCACAAAATTTTCTACCCACATGAATTTCACGTGAGGATGATTTCTGAATTTAATTGGTCCATAAAGGGCGGGTGTTCACACATCGTGAAGAAAATAGTGAGATTCTGCATAAATTTGATGTTCGAAAGATGTGACAGACGGTGATAAATGCACTACCCTAATCCTAACCCATGAAATTTACGTAAAATATCATGTGGGCAGAAAAATTTCAGGTGATACTGGGAAGATTTGTTGACTTGGTTGAGTCAGGTGGATTTTTGTTTTTTGGCTGGTAGCTTGAGTTTCTTTATTTTTAGGTAAGAATTTTTTTTTATTTTGTTTAATTCTTGCTTTT
The DNA here is from genome assembly GCA_003547095.1 of Diversispora epigaea. NCBI lineage: Eukaryota > Fungi > Glomeromycota > Glomeromycetes > Diversisporales > Diversisporaceae > Diversispora > Diversispora epigaea. The sequence goes on along the minus strand of PQFF01000283.1, from coordinate 333,320 downwards.
TGCGCATGTACATTGATTTAATCAAAAGATGAAATTTTGTGTAAGGAATCAATCAGAAAGTCCAGGATAGAAAGGTGCGTTTCCTTTTATATTATTTATTGGTATGACAATGTATTGTATTAATTGAAATATACTTGAGTTCATTTTGACATAATTTATTTGTTCTATTCGTTTCAAAAAATAATACATGTATTGTTTCCTTAATTTTATTGTTATTTGTTTGTTTTCGTAGCTTTTCAACGAAACTGTAGATAAGTTTTATTACACCACAAATGAAAATTAAAGAAATCACGTGGTGGTCAATAGCCCTGACTCTTTCTTATCTTATCAAAATATAAAAAAGCACAAAAATATCTTTCAGTACAAATAGAAGATCAAGAAAATTAATAAACCGTACCGACAAATATGTTGCAGAAAATATTATTCATGATATTAATTGAAATCACTCTAATTTTATAATAAAACTTTATTTACTTTAGACAAGAAAACTTATTTTATTCTTCTTCGAGGCTGCTATGGAATTGAGAATATACTGTATTTTATAAAATTTAGAAAACAATACATTGTACTCCTAATAAATTTTTTTGATATTTTTTTTGTTTAAGCCATCTTTTATTGAAATTGAGATTTCCTATTTACTAAATGAATATTTTCACTTAACGACATTATTCTGGACTACACTGGGATACAATAGAACAATGGAACGCTGAGACTGGAATCCGATCTATGGTCATCATTTAACCAATCGAAAAAATTAGTTTACGACATTACCATTTTTCGTAGAAGGGAATTTATTATCAAGATCATAATTGCAACTCATACAACTCAAATGGACAAGTGAAAATGAAACAATAGATAAATTTATTCAAGATAAATGCAGATTGAAATTTTAAGGTAATATAAAATACCCTAGATATTGCAAAAGGCGGTTTATTATGATAAGTGAATCGATAGATGTAAAATTTGAAATTTTATTAATCAATTATGGGAAAGAGATGGTTATCAAGAAGTGTTCTAAAAAAGATTGATTATTGGATATATTAATGAAGATTTCTTAAGTAACAAAATAAATTAGTACGAAAATTTGTATTTTTTTCAATTCTTAAAATGTGTGTACAATCGTTTTTCCTTTACAAGTAATTTCTTCTCTAACTGTGTAAGTAATTTTGTTGCAAATTCAAATTAGATTCTAATTAAGTTTTAATTTATTATTTTATTAATGGTTATTAGCAACGTAGGGGATATTTTAGAATATAAAGTGCTAAATGTTAAAACTTATTTCCTTCATCTTCTTTCACTTTCTTTTTTAGACTTATTTATTTTCGGTTTAATTAACTCTTTTCTAATTCTTGATACAGGAAATTAATGAATCTTCTGAGAGATGCGTCATGATTGGCAAAAGTTGAAATCGGCAAATGCGAAATTATCAAATTGTCTTAACTATTTCTTGAAACTTTTATAACTTAAAATATTATCGTCAATTCTATTTTATCACTATAATTTATGATTACCACAAACATCACATCATTTGCTATTTATTGGACACATTGGACATGTGTGGATAAATCACCAAGGCATCCTCACTTTGAAGAAAATTTAGTCATTATTTTCATCTTCATAATCACTGTTATCATTGTTCATCATCGTTACCATCACCATCATCATCAATATCTTCATTATTATCGAAAATTAAATTTAAAAATTCGTCCATATCATCATTATAATTATTATGCTGGCTGTTGTTATAAATAACAATGGGCCTTTTTGACATTCGTATAAGAAACAATTCTAAATTTTGTAATTTAGACCACTGCACAATAATTTTCGTCTAATCACATTTTTATTAATTTGAACAAAAAACTAATTCTATATTAATGCTCGAAAAAAGACATAAAATGAAAAATATAATCAAAGAATTAAAATATTCTAAAAAAAAATCCGCAATAATTATAAAAAAAATTTCAGTGTAAAAGTACTTCAAGTGCAAGAAGTCTCATTTACCCCAGAGGTGGATTATTTTGAGCTGGAGTTATTACATCCATCTCTTATAGCTTCATATAAAGTGTCTGCCGCATTGGAATTTGATAGCTAATATACAATAAAATACAATAAAATATATCAAAATCGACTTAATATATAATATAAAAATATAATTATAAAATTACAAATTACTAACCTTAATAGCTAGATTAACTCGAGAATCTCCTTCAAATGCAAATAATCGTACAAATTTCTCTTGGGATCTTTCAACATGCATCCCACGAAATAATGCAACATTTAAAATTACTCTTAGTACATTTTCAGTACGCATGACTATAAAATTATAATAATTTTTTTAATCAATATTGATTATGTTAATAATATTAATCATAATAATCATAAATTTATATTGGTAGTTTACCTAATCGAGGTGAGGTTTCATAATTTCGTGGATAATTAATTTTTAGGATCCCAACACCTCTTTCTTTCCATGCTTGTTCATCCAGGTANGTCCATATCATCATTATAATTATTATGCTGGCTGTTGTTATAAATAACAATGGGCCTTTTTGACATTCGTATAAGAAACAATTCTAAATTTTGTAATTTAGACCACTGCACAATAATTTTCGTCTAATCACATTTTTATTAATTTGAACAAAAAACTAATTCTATATTAATGCTCGAAAAAAGACATAAAATGAAAAATATAATCAAAGAATTAAAATATTCTAAAAAAAAATCCGCAATAATTATAAAAAAAATTTCAGTGTAAAAGTACTTCAAGTGCAAGAAGTCTCATTTACCCCAGAGGTGGATTATTTTGAGCTGGAGTTATTACATCCATCTCTTATAGCTTCATATAAAGTGTCTGCCGCATTGGAATTTGATAGCTAATATACAATAAAATACAATAAAATATATCAAAATCGACTTAATATATAATATAAAAATATAATTATAAAATTACAAATTACTAACCTTAATAGCTAGATTAACTCGAGAATCTCCTTCAAATGCAAATAATCGTACAAATTTCTCTTGGGATCTTTCAACATGCATCCCACGAAATAATGCAACATTTAAAATTACTCTTAGTACATTTTCAGTACGCATGACTATAAAATTATAATAATTTTTTTAATCAATATTGATTATGTTAATAATATTAATCATAATAATCATAAATTTATATTGGTAGTTTACCTAATCGAGGTGAGGTTTCATAATTTCGTGGATAATTAATTTTTAGGATCCCAACACCTCTTTCTTTCCATGCTTGTTCATCCAGGTAATATAATTTTGCTCTAACCGAATGCTTAGTAATCTCATTCTCCTCCCCTGTTAATACTAAATAAATTAATACAAAAAAAATATTAATGTTATTGTCATAAAAATAATAGTAATTATTATTATTATGTTTCTACCTTCCGATTCTTGTAATAAAGTTTGTGTTCCCGTTTCAAAAGGAACTTCTTCTTCCACATCGTTTGTATTAACCTTCTCTTCTTCATTATTTTGTGAAATTTGCTCATCAAAAATCGACATGTTTGATTTTTGTGAGCTTAATGCCATATTGGCAAAACCACCCATAAATGAGCTTCCGGCGTATTTGGTTCCAAACCCAAATACACCTTGTGGTTGGGGTTTCGGTTGAGGTTGCGGTTGCGGTTGTGGTTGTGGTTGTGGTTGTGGTTGCGGTTGTGGTTGTAGTTTTGGTTGTGGTTGTGGTTGTGGTTGTTGTGGTTGTGGTTGTGGTTGATTTTTTCGTGGCCTTCCGCGGCCACGTTTTTGTTGCGGTTGAGGTTGCTGTTGTTGCTGAGGTTTGTTTTTTCGTGGCCTTCCACGGCCACGTTTTGGTTGTGTTGGTAGTTGTTGTTGCTGTTGGTGCTGTTGTTGTGGTAGTGGATATGGTTGAAGATTTTGTTGTTGTAGTTTTCGATATTGCGCTCTGGTTATTACAGGCATTTTCAAAAAAATATTTTGTGAATAATTTTGAGAAAAAAAATGAAAGCTGGTAAAAATCAACCCCTTTTTATACAAAAACGCTATATCATATATTCACTTTTTTGCTATTTTAATTTCCGTACAATGTCATTTTTTCTCTGTGTAATTATTAATAATTATTGCTAAAAAGTGGAAAATTTTAACGTGTACTTTTTATGAGTCAAGCTTTCATTTAAAAAGTGGTTATTTTACATATACGGCATAGCTTTGATAATCTTTTATTATTTTCAGAATATTGTATTGTAATGCAATAAAAATAATAATAATAAAAATGAAATATATTAAATTTTTTTTTCAGGTGCATATTTTTTTTTATGTTTCAGATTTGATTTATTACATCAGGTAATCTATAATTTATACATAAGATTGCTTAATTATACATTCAATTACATCAGACATATAATTAATAGTTTCTAGGATTGTAATTATATAAATTGGATCGGTTATATTAATATTATATTTTTTTATTCAAAAATTTTGAATTTATTGTAGATAAAAAATCATTTTTTTATTTTTATAAATTATTTTATCAAAAATGGTCTTGACGAGATGACAAATTGAGAAATTATACAACTGCAATCTTAACAACAAGAGTTATAGCAACAAAATAATTATGAGGATATAATCATAAAAATAATATAATAACTTATCATGATATTTTTGATAATGTATACTTTTGGAATTTTTAAAATTTTTAATATGCGCAATCATTGATAAACAATAATAAATCCTAGTTATTATTGGCATAAACTTCAGTCAAATTTTAACAGCATTATTGAGCACAGCCATATAATAACGAAACCATATGATAGGTAAAGCAAATATTATGATATTATGAAAAAAAAATAATGTAATAAAGTATTTATATTTGTAAAATAATAGTGTTTGACAAAAAAAATTCTTAAATATTTCGATTTTGAGTTTCCAAAGTTGATTTTAATGATTCATATAATGGACTAATTTTATGATTTCTAATCATTGAAGTAAAACTTTCTAATTTCTTAAATAGTTTCCAAGCACAAAGTAACTCGAAAATTGAACCAATGAAGTCAAGAAAATTTTTAAAAAAAAAAATTTCGACAATTCAAAAAAATGTACGACCTATTACTAATTTACATATCTCACGAAATAATATTTTGACTGTTTCGTTATTTTCTTGATCTGAACCAATAATTTGTTGTGAATATTGATACTTAGTATATGGACTAATTTATTATTACACTTAGAACCTATTTGTTAATAATGTATTGTCTTTATTCTTTAAATATAAATAAATAAATAAAAAATAACGAAAATGAAATGCTAGTTAGAAAAAACATTTTTTCCTATTAGTAAAGCAGAAATTGTTTATTATCTTCGGAAAATGTTTTCTGTGTTCTGTTACTAAATAATTTTTATTTTTGATTCGAAATGAAAGTTCTAATATTATTTATTGTTTCAATAACTAATTAAATATTTTTGTGTTATTTCTTTTAATGCGATCTCTTAGACTAAATTAAATAAATAAATTTAAGACTTGACTAACTAGACATTTATTGTAAATTCAAAAATTTTATTGTTAAATGTATAACAATTTTTACAAATAGATTTCCAACGCGAAAAAAAATATGCAAAGCGAAAATACTAAAAACTATTTATTATAATAGCTACTAGACAAATATAATATTAGAGTATATATGAACTTTACTACATAATGTAATTAATAATTAAGATTTGTTTATCTACGTAAAATTTTTGTGATCATCTGAAGTGACCAATAGTTTTTGTTTCCTTAAAAAATTTTTCTTAGTACAACATCATCAGTTATAAATAAAGCTTTACTAATACATCCTTTTTTTTCACTTTTTTTCACTTTTTTTCAACCCCTCTTCCTTATTTTTTCTTTTTTAAAAACTTATCTTTTTGCAAATATTTCAAGCAAAAGTATTTATTGTTAGTAAATCTGGTTGTCGGATTTGCTTCTTTATTCGTTTCTTGAGTCTTATTTTGGTGTTATTTTATCTTGCAAGTGCAATACTTATTGCTTGTTTAGCTGCCAACGAGGTATTTTATTGCATTCTTTTATTTCATTTGTCTTCAAAGCTTGTGCACTTAATTTTTTGTATAAGTGAACTACTTACTGCTTATTTTTTTGAGCAATGTTTATTTGTTACGCGTGTGCAATTATTTTTTTATTAGATTTTCAGCGAAGCTTGCACAGATATTCCATTTGGTAAACAAGCTACCAACTTCTTGTTACTTTTTTTTTGTTTTCAGCAAACAAAGTGTAAGTATTCTACTCCTTCTAGTTTTTTTAATAATTTTATTATTATCATCTCCTTTTGCTTGTAAGATTATTAACGTTACTTTTGTTTTCAAAAAAATATTTACTCCAGTATTTATCATATTTGTTTTGTAATATTTTTTATCTAATAGTTTTTGAAAACATTAATAATAATCTGTTTCTAAATTCACCTATCTATCCCAGATCGAACTCGTTGTTTTGTTATTGGCATTAATAGAGTTAAAAGAATTGATCAATTGAAGAAGTTGATGGAATCAATGTACATGTGCATTCAATTGATAAATGAAGGATACTAATCATATAATTGTATAAAATTTTTATTTTGTAGTTAGATTTCGTTAGATTAGATTTTATTAGATTAGGTTTTATTAGGATAGTTAGTTTAGATTCTAAGGTGAGAAAATATTTATTTTCCTTTTAATTCTTTTGTCTGGAATGCGTCAATGAAATATTAACACTTACTAATCATTCTTTCATTTCATAAATAGTTTTTCTTTAGTTTAGATTTTTTAAGGTATAAAAATTTTTTATTATTTCTATGTTTGTTTAGATGCCATCGCAGTATACTAATTATTATTTTTTTTATAGATAGTTTTTTAGTAGTAGTTAGATTTCTTGGATTTGTATTTTTTTATTTTTAGGTAAGAATTTTTTATTTTGTTTAATTTGCTTTTTGCACATGTACATTGATTTGATCAATATAAGAAAAATTGTGCGAAGAATTATTTAGAAAGTCTGGGATAGGAAGGTGCATTTCATTTTATATTAATTTTTTTCTCAATGATAATGTATTGATAGAAATATATGTTGAGTTCATTATTATAAACTTATTTGTTGTATTGTTTTCAAAAAAATACATGAATAATATATTTAATCATATTATCATTTCGCGCTTGTTTTTAATTTTATTTATATTGATACCTGTCGTAGCTATCATTTCTTTTTTATGTTTATGGGATGACGAATGATTGCTTTATCTATTTCGGGTAATTAATAAAAAAATTTATTCCAGCGACCATTTGTGCAGGAATTTTCGAGGAAGAGAAAATAATTACAAATATCATGGATTACATGAATGAAAATATGCAAAGTGAGTCTTTTCTTTCAACTCATTTTTGATTTCTTTTTATATTCAATGAAGTTGAAAGGATCAATTCATTTAAATTTTAAATTATTTATTACAATGTTGATGAGAAAAATTATGAAGTACAACTGCATTTTATGAAGCGTGTCCTCTAATTATGAACGATTGATAAAGGTCATTCATTGAGAATTCACTTTCATTTTAAGGCTAATAAGATTACTGCAACGCCAGAAAATAAAACTAAATTTGATAATACTATTGATGTTGCTGCTAAAACTTATAATCAGCTTGGAGTTTATGAAGTAATTGAGACACGATAAAAAAAATAAATTAATTTTATGAATTCATGAATAATATAGCGAAATAAATATAATTCTTATTTAAAATAGGGCAACATCATATTTGCAAACTTAACGAGAAGAAATAGCCGACATGTTTAGATTTACTTGTTTATGGTTTATGCATGTATGAACGGCAGAAAAATATTATGACGTGTTTATTTGCTTACCGTTTATGTTGGGATGCCAGAAAGATGTTATTAAGGGTTTATTTGGTTTACGTTGGGATGGCAGAAAGATCTTATGGTGGGTTTATTTGGCTGTCATTTTTCTAAATGATTAAAATAAAATGATTAAAATAAAATAATAAAAATAAAAATGATAAAAGAAAATAAATAAATAAAACAAAAATAATAAAAAAATAAATATCATAAATAATCTGCTACAGTCTTTTTAATGTTATCATTATATTAAATATATATTATAATCGTTCAGATTATTTTCAATGTGTATAAATATCAGTTATACAACATATATATAAATATTTATTTAAAAATCTTTCTTTACGTTTACTAATTTCTATTTTTTAACTTTTTTTTTTGCTCCGATTGTCACGATCAATTAACATTTTTAACATAATTCTTTAGTTTTAGACAAAGATAATAATGTTTAAATTAATTCAATCTCATTAAAAATTCATTTACTAATTTATCAAATAAGTAATCAAACAAGCTATAAGATTACTGTAATATCAACTCATAATAGATGTATGTGAAGTATTGTATAATAATAAGATTATAAATAAAATCCAATTGGTTCTTTATTTGATTTCATTTATTAGATTTATTACTTCATCAAGTAAAAGTTAAATAAAATTAATTCATATACAAAGTATATTTCAGTTAAATCATTTTCATATGAATATTTTCTATCTACATAATCTAAGTACAAGCGAATTGAGATATCCAAGGGATTTAATTAATTGGTGATTTTGAATGTGTTTTAGAGATAATAATAAACACATGATACATCTATTATTAATATCTATGACTGANTCTTTTTAATGTTATCATTATATTAAATATATATTATAATCGTTCAGATTATTTTCAATGTGTATAAATATCAGTTATACAACATATATATAAATATTTATTTAAAAATCTTTCTTTACGTTTACTAATTTCTATTTTTTAACTTTTTTTTTTGCTCCGATTGTCACGATCAATTAACATTTTTAACATAATTCTTTAGTTTTAGACAAAGATAATAATGTTTAAATTAATTCAATCTCATTAAAAATTCATTTACTAATTTATCAAATAAGTAATCAAACAAGCTATAAGATTACTGTAATATCAACTCATAATAGATGTATGTGAAGTATTGTATAATAATAAGATTATAAATAAAATCCAATTGGTTCTTTATTTGATTTCATTTATTAGATTTATTACTTCATCAAGTAAAAGTTAAATAAAATTAATTCATATACAAAGTATATTTCAGTTAAATCATTTTCATATGAATATTTTCTATCTACATAATCTAAGTACAAGCGAATTGAGATATCCAAGGGATTTAATTAATTGGTGATTTTGAATGTGTTTTAGAGATAATAATAAACACATGATACATCTATTATTAATATCTATGACTGATGTGCAAATCACATGAATAATGATTAGTAATACATGGACGAGGTGATTGGCTAGATAAGTAATCCCATAATGATTTCAAATTTTCTATAACCTATCATATATAAGGAATACTCTTACATATACTGTTGGAGCATCTCCCTCCATTATTAGAGAGAATCAGAGTTATCTCACTCTGCCCAAATAATAGAGAGTCAGAGTTATACTACTCTGCCCAAAATAAAGTATCTGAGGTGCCTCTCTCAGTAAAAAATGCAGTACCCTGGTAGCAGGATTTCTTTTATATATTTTATAAAATCATAATTATTGTAGTAAATAGCAAAAAAAAAGAGAAAAAGGAAATTATTTCTGGGGGCAAGTACAATATAATTAATAATGATTCGGAACTAACAATAGCTTTTTTAAATGAGTATCATCCAAAAATTCATAAAGACGTTGAACTTATTGAAAATGTTGTCCCCTAACTATAGAAATTAATTATCAAAAAATTCAAAATATAAATTTATTTTAAATTTGATATATAAGTGTCACTTCAAATATTCAACAAATTAAATCATATTAATTGTTTTATTTGCATTATTATTAATGACTTCTTTTTTACAATTCCAAATAAATACATTGTATTAGTATTAGTAACCTTTTTTGGGTAATATAGTATAGCTAAGATCCAATAAATAAAAGAATTAATATCAACAAAAATTATTTTCAATGAAAAAATATTTAAAACGAATAACCCATTTAGGATATTTATTATATATCAAAATAAAATTTTAAAAAACTAAATTAGAAGCATCAAAAGAAATAATTATTAATATATACTTTATTTAATTTCTTACTTTCGCGCATGTGCATTGATTTGATCAAAATAAGAAGGAATCATTTATAAAGTTTAGAATAGGAAGGTACGTTTCCACTTTGTATTGATTTTTTCTCGACAATTATTATTAATTATTGGTATTACAAATTTATTTTCATTACAATTATGTATTAATGGATTAATAGAAATATACAAGCATTTTAAATTTATTAATTGTATTGTTTTCGAAAAATAATACATGCATCATAATTTTAATTATATTTTTAATTTTACTTTGTTTATTTGTTTTTAACTTGTCAACGTCAACAAAATAGATGATTTTTATTATGTAAGTGAACTATTAATTGCTCGTCACTTTTTTTTAATTTTCAGCGAAGTGATTTACTAACTACTTTTTTTGCATCACTTCCTTTTTGGAGCATGTATCTTTCTTGTAAGATGATGAATGCTTCCGAAATAATTTTCTCCGGTGTTTTGATATTTGTTTTATTTAATTTTTTATTTTTGTTTTACAAATATTTATAATCATCTATTATTTATAATAATCTTTTATTTATAATGATTTCTTATTTAAAATAATCTATTTTCGCATTCATCTATCTATTTCAAATCGAATTTGATTAGAACTGGCATTGATGACTGATAAAATAGATGAATCGAAGAAGTTGATGGGATTAAAGTATATGCGTACTCACAATTGATAGATACTAATTTTATTTTGTTGATAGTTTTAATTAGATTTCTTTAGTTTAGAATTTATTAGAATAGATTTCTTTAGTTTAGATTTTTTTAGGTAAGTAAAATTTTTATTTTTTATTTTGTCTTGTTGTCTGCCATGTCATTAATAAATACTAATACCAATCATTCTTTGTTAACAGGATAGTCTTTTTATTTAGCTTAGATTTTTTAGCGTAAGAAAATTTTTATTTCTTCTTTGTTTTTGTTTGTATGCCATACGGAATACTAATTATTATTATTTCTTTTTACAGATAGTTTTTTCTTAGTTAATTTCTTGGTCCATCTGTGGTCGGCATACATGGTTTGGGCAAGGTGGATTGTTCAATTTTCTTTTTTATACTAACCTTTTTTCTTTTTTTATACTAACCTTCTTTTTTTATATTAACCTTCTTTTTTTATACTAATGTTTCTTTCTTTTTAACATATTTGATTTGTGTTAAGATATATTTTTTTAGGTAAGAAATCTTTATTTTTCTTTTTTTTGTATATATTTATATATTATTATGATTCTAATCATTCATTCCTTTTGTTTTTAGTATTTGTTTCTTGACTCGCACCCTGGACGGTGACAGGGTTGAGTCCTGTGGATTTTGGTTTTTGGCTGGTGGTTTGAGTTTCTTTATTTTTAGGTAAGAATCTTATATTTTGTTTAATTTCTTGCTTTTGCGCATATACATCAATTCAATCAATATAGTGGAAGGAATCATTCAGAAATTCTAGAATAGGAAGGTACGTCATTAATAACTTACTTTTAATACAATAAGAAACATACACGCAGTTTATATTTAAAAAAAAAGTAATTTGTTCTACATTTTAAAGAAACTGAATATACATATTTATCTGTACTGTTAGAATTTAAAATAATTCAAATATTTAAATAAATTTTTTTATTAAACAAAGACATTTAAAAATATCTGTTACAAAATCCAAGAACTAAAAAAACTATTTAAATAAATTCATTCGTGTAAAAAAACAAAAGAATAAAGTTAAAATATAGTAAACAGTGTTATTAAACATTCCCATGAAAAGGTGCATTTATTTATTTATATTATTTTGTTTATTTTAGCCTAAGAAAAATCAAAATTATATCTTGTTATGGATTTGTTTTTCCATTAAATAATAAATCTTCGTAACAATTTTTCAATTTAGACACAATATCATAAGATAAAATAATTAAAAATAATTTATACATATACATAATCATATCGTTGTCATTTATATAGATTAAAGTATTGATTGTAAAACTTGTAAAAGTAATTAAAACTTTAATCTCTCTACATTTTATTAAAAAGTTGCATAATAACTCCAAGACAAATGAATTCAAGTTGTTTCTCCATCAAAAGGTGTTAATTCTAAAAATATAACTTAAAAACCATCTGGGAGGCCATGGACCTATGAAAGACAGTTACCTGGTAGGGACCGTAATAACGAAATTTACAAAATATCTGTTGTTTGTTTGATTTAACTAAACAAATACAATGGGTACAAGCATTTTGGGAAGAGAATTTGGATATTATAAAACAAAAATCAAATCCAGACAAAACAAATTCATTGCAAAAAATATAAAAGAAATTCCGACAGCTAATGGAAGAAGGTTTATAGTTTATACAGAAAATAAACTTTCGAAATCATAATAATCAAAATCATGCATTATGTAATATAAATTACATGTTAGTCATTGACAAATAAAATTAGCGTTGTCTCGATATAACATTGTTGTTAATATCAATGAAATTAAAAATGTAAAAGAACAAGAATTCTGATTGCAAAATAACTTTATACACGAGTTTAATAGATATATTTTCATTTTTTTAAGGATACTAAATCCAAAATATCTATTGCCGCAAAAAAAATTCTTACAAAATCATGTGGAAAGGGCAGACATATGTTGCTTTAAACAGATATTTCTTATGCATTCTTCAAAATCTATAATGCGATTTTTTTTTTGAAATAAATTCATATTTCAATTATTTTAATTTGATAATATTTCCCCATTTTCCTTATTACAATATATACGCTTAAAATGCCCAAACTTCCGCTAATATAAGTTACATGCACATTGATATTTCAAATCAGTAGAATTCCCTTCGCTTCATGAATCTGTTTTATAGTCAATTTTAGAACGTGATTGAGTGAGGAACCGCACAGAAGTTCACTTTATCTGAGAAATAAGAAGAATGGTCCGATGAAAACTTTATTACTTTAAAAAACAACTCTATAGCAATGCTTACCACTTGTTCGTTCCTTCACATTCAAATTCAGATGTTATCAATAAAATTTAACCATATAAGAAATTTCTCAATAAACAGTTATAGAATGATTTAAAACGACTCTTATACTGCCAGATTGACCAATAAAATCCATTGTCCTTCCACCAAGGTTGCTTTTATAATCAACGTTAGCAATGATTTCACCATGGACTGATGAACAAACAATAAGTTATTCTCAAGAAATAATCCTTATGAATTTCAATTAATTCTTCAAGGAACTAAAGGTAGATTTGCTCAAATAACTTTTTGGAATATTTGCGATGGACATGCTAACACAATTGCGGCTAAAGTTAAAGGAACAGATGAATTTATCATCTTTTTTTTAAAAAAAAAATTAAATCGACGAAATAAAATAGTACTAATAATATAATATTAATTAGTCACTAAATTTAATATTTCATAATGTATTGTACAACAAAAAGGTAAAAAAATATATGCAAATCATAAAATATTTAGATATATCCTGCACATTCGTCATTATCCAAGTTAATTTTTTCCATAGAGAAAAATTTCAATTAAATTTGACAATATTTCTCATTACTATATATTAAAATTCAAACTCTAATAAAAAAATAGTAGAATAGTTGTATTTTGATGATATAATTGATCTTGGTATTTTTCTGTTCTAAATGCAAAATATAAATAAAACACAATTAAATTTATTCTTTTCGTCATGCATTATCGATTTACTTGCAAGTTTCGCATATTTTAGAATCCACTTTTTTTTGAATCTTGAATTGTGATTGGCCAAATCAGATGATACTAGAACTAATCACCTGATAGGATTTTCAAATGATAATATCGTAGAATTTATATTGTATTTATAAAATCAAGTTGAATTATAATAAGACTAACAAATCAAATCGATAAATCCAATCTTTGAATCAAAGTTACATATGAAAAATTTTTCATTGATGATACTAAAAAAGAAAATAGTGGATGACACAAAGTTATACTTTTTTACAATCACATTATCTTGCCTCAAAAAATCGTGACATCAGAAATTTTAAAAGTATGATGTAATAATGAATCATTAATAAAAGCCACTTCATTTTTAAAATCAAAAAATTTTTTATCGAAATAAAAGTTCTACAAATCTTTAACAAAATTCTTAAAAAAATGGAAAATACTCACTTTTCACTTGACGGTATAATTAGTATTATTATATCTATCTATTTTTTTTGTTGAATAAATCTTATAACTTTTTGTGTCAAACATATAGAACTTTTGTCTCTCAGCCCAAACCAAACATTTTGCAACGAAAGTTTCTCATTTATGAATGAGCTCACTATACAAGANTAGAATTTATATTGTATTTATAAAATCAAGTTGAATTATAATAAGACTAACAAATCAAATCGATAAATCCAATCTTTGAATCAAAGTTACATATGAAAAATTTTTCATTGATGATACTAAAAAAGAAAATAGTGGATGACACAAAGTTATACTTTTTTACAATCACATTATCTTGCCTCAAAAAATCGTGACATCAGAAATTTTAAAAGTATGATGTAATAATGAATCATTAATAAAAGCCACTTCATTTTTAAAATCAAAAAATTTTTTATCGAAATAAAAGTTCTACAAATCTTTAACAAAATTCTTAAAAAAATGGAAAATACTCACTTTTCACTTGACGGTATAATTAGTATTATTATATCTATCTATTTTTTTTGTTGAATAAATCTTATAACTTTTTGTGTCAAACATATAGAACTTTTGTCTCTCAGCCCAAACCAAACATTTTGCAACGAAAGTTTCTCATTTATGAATGAGCTCACTATACAAGACGTTGAAAGTGAACTCGTAAATCAATCAAAAAAAGTGAGCAAATAATAATTATACCATATATTTTATATAATCTATAATTAATTTAAATAGTACAAATATTATTGAACACCCACAATTAATCAAAGATTATTATTCAATTTTAATGTCACAAAAGAGAAACAGGGAAGAATGTGAAGGTGGAGAAGAAGGTGAGGGGTCAAGAAAAAGAAGTCATAGAGAAGATGAAGAAGGTGAGGAAGAGAGAATAAAACGTGAAAAAAAACGAGAATCGGATCGAAAATCAGGTAATTTTAATATTAATTTTAATCAATATGATAATATGCATATTTTTTATTGTATTAATGAAAAATTTTATTGAATTAAATTAATAGCTTTAAGATATCGAAAGAAAAAAAAGAGTGAAGCTGAAAAATTAGAACAAAAGGTAAATGAATTAGAGGAAAAAAATAAGTTCCTCAAAAACGAAGTAAATCAGCTCTCTAAAGAATTTTTGGAGCTTAGAGACTTTTTATTGATAGACTTTATTTGTAACCATTTGTAATTTCGTTTATTTTTTTTTCTTATTATATGTTATTATATCTTAAAATTTAATAAAATACAAATTTCCGTGAATAAATATGTCAGTACCTTTATTAATGTACTAGAATAATATTACAAAGATTTTAAATAAATAATTACTTCCAAAAATAAATTGTGACTTTTTTCTCACATCTCATTGATAGATTCGTTATTTGGTAAACAATTATGAACTAAAATAAATAATATTAATGATTAATTTTAAATAATACATTGTTCACTATTGTTTTTTATATTCGTTGCTTTTCTGAAATTTCTGGAATGTAAACTTATCAATGCCATAAACTTTGCTCCCATGATTGATCTTTGTTAATGGAATCTTTTCGTCAATATTTGTCATTCATAAACTTATAATTTTCACCACTATAACAAATAATAAAATGATAAATTAGAAAAATTATCAATCACTAATAAGAAGAATAATATATCTATGATATTAATATTCTGATGATTCTAGAGGACCCATATTCTGTAAACTGGGTATAGGCTCTTATACTATATACCCTCCGTCCTACATTATCTTCGAACACCTGCACCTTTCCAGTAATCGAACCAGTAAATGAAGGTGGCGGTGGTGGAAGATATGAACCTAGGGACGAAGGATTATTGGGATCTGCTAGGGTGGATTTGGTTCTGAAATTACAAAGCACCTTGGTCAAACCACTGTTCAAGAAATTCTTTATATTTTTCGGGATCTATAAGATCTAACAATTCTCTTGGATCCTTTATTTTCATTTCAAAGGATGAAACAGCGACTGTAGCTGTAGATGCTAAATTTCCTATAACACCTTTACCCTATGTAACATAATTTCAAATTATGTAAGTATAAAAAATTATAATCATATTATCCGATCGTTACGAATACATACCATCCTGTTTCTAAAGTTTTGGTTTTGACTACTAAGCCAAATTTCACTTCATTAGCTTTATCAGCCGCAACCGCAATTCAGTAAGTGTTCCGATTTCAAATCCAGCTTGTTCATAGAATTTCACTAGGCCAATTCGACGTAATTTTGCAATAATTGGTAAACTACCTGGCGTAACACGTCTTTTACCACCGATGGAAGGTCTATATCCTTTTTTAAACCTTGTTCTAAAACCAAAGCAGCAAGAATTAAATCTTCTTCAGCACCAATAAACACACCATCCAATTTTTTTCCTTCTACAATCTTGGCAGGGACAACATCGTCTGGAGATGGATACGATGCAATAAGTGAATCAACTTTGGATAGATCAATTATATGAGTTTCAGCATAAACCGCACCAGGATCACCTTCAAATACAGCAGCAATATCACCGAATTCCGTAGCCATATTTGAAATAGCAAAATGAGCGTCACATGAAAGGTATTTTAATCCAGGCCAGTAAACGCGTTCATAAGCAACAGTATTTCGTTTAAGCTCTCCAAGTACATATAAATTGTATCTTTTCTCCAATACCGAAACAAAGTTTTCTTACAAATCTAATTTCGACGGTTTCTGGAACTTTAAACCAAGTCTCACCAGTTACTAAGGGCATAACAACATCTGCAGCCCCGAGTCCTACAGCAAATGACCGAATTTATTGGTCATAGGCATAACTGGGGGATTCTTATCATGGGTTTATGCCTCTGGAACTCATTTGATCTATATTAAAATATAAATAATAATTAGAAATATCAATCAATAGTAATTATTATTTTCAAATCTTCTAGTAAATTTCGATCACAATCTTATTTGGTGTCTATATTAGAAATTAAATAGTGATGCCAACATTATGATCCAATAGTAAAGAATGTTTAGAATTTTGCGACGAACCTGCAATGTCCATTAGAGAAATCAAATCATATTTCATGCTCAGATTACATGACATTACATTATTTAACAGGATAATAATAGATGTGATTTTATCGACTCTAAGAATCAATTAAAAATTGGATTATAAGAATTAATTATAATATTTAATTATAAATTAATTATAATGAAATAATTTTTTACCTTCCCGTCAGAAAAATTATGGAAAATCACATGAGATCAGGGTTGATATAAAAAACTTATTTCATCTATTATAAGAAGCAGCGATCATAAAATATTTATTACCTGAATGCTTAAATAATTTATCATTATTTAAAATAATAATCGACTCCACATAAATCCAATTCTCCATTGTTCTCATTCTATAAAACTTTTCTCCACATAAATAAATATTATGTTATTGTCAATTTCTGCCATCATCGCAATTATATTAATAGATTCCCTAAATCGATATTTTTAATAATATTATTTATGTATTAATACCTAAAATAAAAGATTAAATGATAAATTAAAAAAAAATTAATGAAGAATCATAATGAATTTTTCAAAGATTTTTGACAAATGGTTGCAGATATTTTTGCCCAACATGATATAATTTCCGCATGAAAAAATTAAATATTTAATAAAGACACATGGGAATAATTACGTTACCTGATAAACACTAACTTTAGACCCGGCAGGACAACATCGGGTAAAAATTTCGATGGCAATAAGTTCCAATCTCCATTGTCCCATAGACTTGCCTATCTTATAAAACTTTTTTCTTTTAATTAATATATGAGATTTGTTAAAGAACGAAGACACTTCCAATTCCATCCATAATAAATAAAAAAGATTAATCATGTCATGAAAATAATTAATAATAAATAATTCAAAATTCTTATCATCACAGCTATAAACCCAAGTAATATAATTCCACACTGATAATAGTAAGAATATTCAAGTAAATCCGAATTGTTCTGGTTGAACAAGATGAAGGTGAGTAAGGGAGAAGGGGGAGAATAAAAGGGGAGGAGGAGGGAGATATAACGAATTCATGTCATTGTCATTTAAATAAAGTGGAAATGAGAATCTGTGTAATTGAGACAAATAATTATTCATGCTTTGAAAAAATTAGGTCCCATACTTTCCATTGTTCTATTATCTTCATTTCTTGAAATTTCTGATAATTAGATTTTGTTAGTAAATTCCGTTAAACTAGAAAATAGGTCCAGATTTTAATATTGTGACATGTGACCATTATCTAATAATCAATATCAAAAAATAGGACAAACATCAACATCCTTTTCTAAAATTACGTCTTTGATATTGGAACATCAGAAACGTGACTTTGGTATCACCTTACGCATCCGTTAAATGTTCTCTGGACAATAATAATATGCAATTATATTCCAAAGATTTTTAAACATATGTAAATTCATGTACCTAGGACTGTCATTATCATTTTCTTTCAAGATTGTCGATAGAAAGTAAAGAATTATGATTTCAAAATGCCTTCATCACCTAATATCTTTAATATTGTTAGTATCATGTCCGAAAAACAATTTTTCTGATAGTTTGGATTCAATAACGGAAATATATATTACCTTAAATTAGGTTCTTACAAAAAGAAATGTGGAAAAGGTACATCTCTTTTGTATATTCTTTATCTATAATTCAATTTTTTTGAAAAGATATTTTCTAAGTCCAGATGAATTGAGGATCCAAAGGATTGATTTGATTGGTGCATAATCGTATCTATTATTAATATTTATGACTGAGTTGATATTCACAAGAATCAATGAGATACCACTTAAATAATAAATTAATAATAGTAAATAATGAATTGATACTGCAGAGATAAAATAGATGAAAATATCACGATCATCATAATAATTTGAAGGATGAGAAGGAGGAGGAGCTTGTTAAGAATTTAATTTTCTGTAAAAAATTCAAATTAACTTTCTTCATTTCTTTAAAAACAAATATTCATTCTATTTATTTAGAAATTCTTTAAAAACCATCTAGATTATCTGTAAGATTAATATTTTATGAAATATCTTTTTATTAGAAGTGATCAACGTCTCATCTTTATAAAATAACATAATGATTACATCATAGATATAGATGATCGATGATTGGTTAAAAACTTTTTTTTCACTTTCCTCTTCTCCTCACGAAAATAAAAAAATAACTTGGATATACTCTTTTATCTTCAAAACTTTTATTTTTTATTCATATTGATGTTCCCTCGCTAACAACAACAATAATAATTGGCTTATTCATAAACCATGCTTACTTTAACGTTTGTTTTCATGCTTGTGTTTTATTTTTTAACTAACTTTATCATAAAGTTTTCCTATACTAATCACCACATATATTACTTGCAGATATTTAATTGTTTTCCATTTCAAGGGTATTTTTTCTAACTTTTGTAGTTTTTTAATTATCATTTTACTATAGTTTTTTATCGAACTACTTTGTCACGTGGGTTCCTCCTAACTTTTAATTAGAACTATCTTTATGTTTTTATCTAACTTCCTTGACACATGATATTAAACACCTGACCAGTTGTAATTAATGTACTGGTAAGCGAATTTTATATTAATTGTTTTTATTACTTAAAATTATTTATTTTATTTATTTATTTTAAAGATTAATGTGGGTTTATAAATGTTTCCTTTATACTCTTTGCGTTCACAAATTTTGAATGTTGATAATTCTCATCATTCCGGAAGAAATTTAATGTTTTGGGGCGAAGATTCCAAGTTACAGATATTCTTAATAGAAAATTATATTATCGACACACGCTGCGTTATTTTATTTCTATATTTGCTGCATGATCTTTTGAGTGCATATATATAATCATTTACTATAATTGTTTTTCGTGATTCTATTTTATAGATTGCAATATGCATAACTAGGTAATATACGCACCACAGATCTTTCGAATGAAATCAATTAAAAATGGAAGAGAAGACTTCAACAAATTACTTCAATATCCTCACCCAATTTCAACATGAAGTACACATGGTAATAATATGTTTTAATATTGTCTTTCATATTGTTTACTGAGTAACATTAACTAACATGAAATTTAAGTTTACAATTTTTGAAAATAAAAATTAATAGATTATATCTTTCTTTTTTTTTATTACTAAATTTACTTTTGGTGTCATGAATTTACTACTTTTTCCGCGAAAGTTTTTAAGCATAATAATCCGAAAAACAGGAAAACTGAAGATTGGATGCCGTGAAATATTAAAGAGCCGAAATCAAAAGATTTGGATACACAATCGAAGCCAATGGATTTAGATAGCAAATTTTATTTTTTGTTATTTGGTGATTCAATTGAAGAGTTGAAATCTATGGATTTCGAGAAGCGAATCTTATTTTCCATTTAAAATTTTCTTATTTCTTTTTTTTTTTTATAAGGTAAATGTTCAAAGAAAATCAATTGAAGTAAGTAAATTTTATTTCAGTTACTTAGTTTTTCCAATTAAATTTTCGTAACTTAAGTTTGATTTCCTTATTTAAGGCTGGATAATTGAAACAGTCGAAAAAATTGAAGAGCTGAAATAAACGGATTTATTGAGCTTCTAAGAACAATTTTCCATTTTTTATTGCCCTTACTTATATTCTACTAATCGTTTTCTATTTTATTCCCTGATATTTATTTCTACAGACTATTTTGATAACGAGCCCTACTTCTATTCCACCGAATTTTATTTCGTCTTCTTAATATTTTTGGTCTGTTTTATTATTGAAGCAAAATTTGTCAATAGCTATCATTACTAACTTCTTTTTTCTTTAATTATTTTCCCTAATAGAATATTTCAAACCAAGATTATCATTTATTTGAATCGAAAACGTTTTGGTTTGTTTTATTTTCTCAATATTCTCATAGCACACTTATAAAACTTTGCATGCCAAAGACAAAATTTTTGAAAAAGGTTATTTTTTCATGAATATATATCTAATAATCTTTATTGCATAATTATTTTTCCAAACCAGACAGGATTTAAACAACACTTAACAGCACCACCGGGTAACAACAGCAAGGTTGGATAACACTGGAGCACTAGATGACAATGGATAATGCCGGAATACGGGAACATTGGAACACTGGAGCACTAGACAACACTGGAACACTGGGCTACACTGGATAACACTAGAATATTGCATAACATTGGGCAACTGGAAAACTGGGCAACACTTGAATGTAGGATAATACAGCAACTGAGCTAAATGACACTGGGCGAATCACTGGATAACACTGGATAATACTGGAAAACTTGGTTATTGGACAACACAACACTGGAACACTTAGCAACCGAAACACTAGATAACACGAATACTAGACAACACTGCACTGGATAATACTGAAACATTGGAACATTGGACAACATTGGATAACACTGGATAACACTGGAACAATGGGAAACTGGATCACTGGACAACACTGGAATACTGGACAACACTATACATCAATGGAATACTAGACTAGATAAATATAAAAAAAAGGATAACACTTGATAACACTGGAAAATTGGGTACTGAGATGCTAGAACGCTGGACAACATGGAACACTATTAAAACGGAACACTGATAACACTGGAATACTAGACAACACTGGAATATTGGACAACACTGGGTAACACTCTGGATCACCGAAATACTGGACAATAACGGATAACACCAGAACTCTAGATAACATTGAGATTCTAGACAACACTGGAATACTGGACTGGAATACTAGAACACTGAGCAACTGGAATGTTGAAACATTAGAACACCGGACAACACTGGAACACTAGGTACTGGAATACTTGAATGTTGGACAACACTGGAACACTGGGCAACCGTGATACTGGAATATTAGACAGCACTGGAAAACCGGGAACTGGAATGCTGGATACCACCTAAACACGGAATAACGCTGAAATACTGGAACACAAGAATGTTAGACAACACTAAATAACACAGGAACACTAGATACTGGAATACTAGAACGCCGGACAACACTGGAACACTGAGAAACTGGAAAACCAAAACACTGGAATACTGGAATATTGTTCAACACTGGATAACACTGGAAAACTAGGAAATGGAATACTAGACAACACTCTGATAAATTATCTAATTTAATATAAAATCACGTTCAAATATAAGGTTGTTATTATCAGTTCTAATTAAATTAGACTACGTCATGTCCTATAGTTTAGTTTATAACTGCTATGAAATTTAATATAGATTATAATTATTTATCATATATTACCGTTTAAATAAAATGTGATTATATTATCTAATTGTACAGTTTGAAATTACTTCATAATCTACAATAGAAAATAATCCTCTAGTTGTTCTAATGGGTTTTCATAATAAATATCGTTATATATATTACTACACCAACATCCTTTATCTTTAGTAAAATCGGAAACTCCAGATACCATCATAAATTCACAATGCTCAAAAAATGGACCAAAAATAATTCTGATCGTAAGAATCACGATAGAGTATAGCTTTACTATTATCTACAACTCGACTGAGAATTGAATTTTGAATATTCCCATTTTTAGTGAAAAGTGTAAACTATTAGTTTCAATATAAACATGACTAATTTTATTATCCCAAGCCAAAGGATTAATCCACCAACTATTTCATCAGTTCCTGCAACTTTTGCATGAACAATTGTACCAGCGTGTCCATGATAAATGTTCCAAAACGTTTGGGATCAAAACCATCTCGACTTCCTCAAAGAATTAATTGAAATTTATAAGGTATATTTGCTAAAGAATAAGTAGCTGATTTTCGATCAATCCATGATGAAAGTTCTGTGACATATTCTTTGTTAATTATAGTCGAGAATGGTTGAAATAGTTCTTGAAGGTATTCAGGATTGGAAATGATTCTTGCTGGCAAGAGAATATTACTTTTTCCTTAGTGTTTCTACTTTCATTTGTTGTTTTTTAATTAGTTTATGCTTTTATCCTATCGATTTCTAATTTACATGCATTTCCTACATCTTCTTCTTTTCAAAATAAATTGAGATGTAGAGTTGCCGGTCCTCTCTTTTTTTTCCCGTTCTCATTGTAATGAAATTTTAATTTAAAATCGACTTATATTATTCCTTGGACTGTTAATTACTCAATCCGGGCTTTATATTATTGCATGTTGGGATTATTTTCTCCACTCTCCATATTCACTTCTAAAAGGTTCGGTGAAGTAACTGTTTTACACTCACTAACTGCTTCTTCATTTATCTTTGCCTTTGTTGTTGATATTGTTTATAACCATATCTTTCGTTCCATTATTTGCTTCATTAATAGAGAGTTTCCATGCGCTCGTGATTTTATAATATATACACTAATAATATTAGTTTATACAGTCTGCTCTTAATATAACAAACTCTTTTTAACCAAATATGCCAGATCTCCCTCACGAATTTGAGGTGAAAATCAATACATATTAATAAGTACATGATCGTATACTATATTTTAAATTCCCGTGCCGTTGAGCTTAGTAATGGCCAATAGAAACATCTTTTTATCACAACACTGTGTGTGATTTTTTTGTGTTACAGACAAAAATTTTAAGATATAAACAAAACTTAGGAAAAAAAACTCTCTCACTTTCTCACTCGCAATAAACA
The DNA here is from genome assembly GCA_003547095.1 of Diversispora epigaea. Classification (NCBI taxonomy): domain Eukaryota; kingdom Fungi; phylum Glomeromycota; class Glomeromycetes; order Diversisporales; family Diversisporaceae; genus Diversispora; species Diversispora epigaea. The sequence goes on along the minus strand of PQFF01000283.1, from coordinate 309,410 downwards.
AAACCATAAAATTATTAGTTGAAAAAATAACACTTTTACCCTTGCTATTCATTTAAATTTTGCTACATTTAAATCTCCTAACACTTTTTATATCATAAATACTATCATAATGCAAGACCTTAATATTAGTAAAAGAACAACACAAGTTTTAGGCGTTCTATCATCGAATGTCGTCTTTAAGATGTTGAGTTTGAAAAAAACCGGCAGCTGCGAATCCCCAGACCTAAATTTCAAAAGATTTTGTGTTAAGGTATTATATTTATATATATATATATGTTTATCTGTTTATCATAAAGTAGTAATTAAATATTAACTAAAACTTTCCTTATAATTCTAGATGATATCAAAATCTCCAATCATTGAACCAGTTGTCTTCTTGTCGTTAAAATATATACAAAGGTACATAAAAAAAGGGAATAACATTAATATTACCAACGAGTATCAACTCTTCACGATCGCGCTTATGGTGGCAAATAAATGGCATAATGATGAGGTATATGCAAAAAAGGTCTGGTCAGAAATATCTGGCATCTCTCAAGTCGATATTGATTCCATGGAGATTTCATTTCTGAAATCTTTAAATTTCAAAATGCATATTACCGAATCAAAATATGCATTTTGGCTTAATTGCTTAAAAAAACATAATCTTACTGGTAAACTTGAATACCTGTTTGCCAAAAAAATTAAGAAGACAACTGCCTCTCAAGAAAATTTACCAAAACTGGGTTTCAATTTTGATGCAAAGATCATTCAACCCCCAGTTGGATTTGAGCGAAGTCTTGTTATTTCTCATTACGCGAAGGAATATAAATTGTTTGAGTAAACTGATGTTGTTGNTATATATATATATGTTTATCTGTTTATCATAAAGTAGTAATTAAATATTAACTAAAACTTTCCTTATAATTCTAGATGATATCAAAATCTCCAATCATTGAACCAGTTGTCTTCTTGTCGTTAAAATATATACAAAGGTACATAAAAAAAGGGAATAACATTAATATTACCAACGAGTATCAACTCTTCACGATCGCGCTTATGGTGGCAAATAAATGGCATAATGATGAGGTATATGCAAAAAAGGTCTGGTCAGAAATATCTGGCATCTCTCAAGTCGATATTGATTCCATGGAGATTTCATTTCTGAAATCTTTAAATTTCAAAATGCATATTACCGAATCAAAATATGCATTTTGGCTTAATTGCTTAAAAAAACATAATCTTACTGGTAAACTTGAATACCTGTTTGCCAAAAAAATTAAGAAGACAACTGCCTCTCAAGAAAATTTACCAAAACTGGGTTTCAATTTTGATGCAAAGATCATTCAACCCCCAGTTGGATTTGAGCGAAGTCTTGTTATTTCTCATTACGCGAAGGAATATAAATTGTTTGAGTAAACTGATGTTGTTGATCATTGTTGTGGGATTATTAAAACGGTGAGGCTATAAGAGAACGATTAAATTAGAATGCTTTCTTTAAAAATTAGATTCTTTAAAAATTTTACATTTTTTAAAAAATTTTTATATTTCTTTATTAATTAGAAAATTTGTTTTTTGTTCCCTTTTGTAAATAAAATTATTTTTGAAAAATTATTTTTATATTTGTTATATTTTGTTTGACAATTATAATTTATGATTTTATCTTTGCAGCAAAATGGATCATCAAGAAAAGTGAAAAGTACTGATGGATTATCAAGAAAAAGGTAAAAAGAAAGTAATAATCAATTTATCATAGATATTACTAACACATCGACTACTGTGTTGAGCTTTCATTTCAAGAGGAAGTTGAAGTCTAGAATAATCTTAAGTATTGGTGTATTGTTAATTTTTTAGATTAAAGTCTTTTTTAACGAACGTGATATTTATTATTATTATTTTTTACAGATCAGATTTACATATTTCAATCTTCTCAGTAAAGGTACTTGAAAGGCTTCTTCCCTATTAACAAATTCGTGAACTAAGATATTGTTTGTAAATTCCTCACACCAAGCATACCTTAAAATTTCATCTTGGATGACATAGCAACTTAAATATGCTGCAAACAATTTAGATTAATTATATTAATTATTAAGGAATGATATTAAAGCTATTTGTGATGCTATATAAATGCAATACATGTCAGAAAGAGTTTCAGCATTTGGAACAACACATTAAAATACACACTGGTGAAAAAACTTCACATACGATTTGGTTTTAAATGTAAAAAACTTTGAGGATATATACTTATGAATTAAGAAATTTATAGTCATGGTAGTTTTGCATTTTGACATAATCTTCGATTTCTACATTTTTTGGCAAAGAAGAGAGAGTTTGTAAAGAAAATACAATAGGATTGGTTTGGAATCCCATCTTTCCTCTTTGTTTAATGTGTCATCAATTTTGTCGAATTGATTTTTCCTTAACAGCTGCTCATTATCACTCCGATCACATATAAATAATTTATTATAATTAATGTTATCTTCGCAACACACAAATGTATTATTCCATCTACAAGATGTTTTTAAAATACTTCCAGGAAGATTGAAACTTTTCTCGGAATCTCGTAATTCTGAATTTTCAGGGGTGGTGATGCGTATCCAATTGTTGAATCCAAAAGTGTATAAATCTCCTCTTGAGTTAAAACTGCAGAATGATTTTGACCAAATATAACATTCATGATTTTTTTCTAGTTAATCTGTTTGATTTCTATTTGTGTGGGTGTAAAATAACAATAATTGTTATTTGGATTTTTCATATTTTTTTATTAACGATTTGTCATCATCACCATCTTCCAGATATTCTTTGTCAATAATCCTAATTGATCATATCCTAACTCAACTAACCTTAACAAATTCTTTCTTTTGTTAATTCTATGAAATGATGTAACCCGTAAATAACTTTTTGGAAGTTCGTTATTTTTGTGATCTTAATAATTTGATCATTTAATGTTTTAAGGTTTTTCCACATCCCAACTCTGAAATTTTTTTATCGAATGTATGCTGTTCCTTTTTGGGTTGCAGCAATTGTGAATTTCAATCCACAAGTTACATGATGTATATTTATCTTTGATGATGATGCTAATTCTTCAGGTAAAATTTCTCTATGATAAATATTTGAAGAAACTGACTTTTCTTTATTATTAGAAATATTATTAATGTCGAAAGATATAAATGGACTACATTAATAATGATTATTTAAACTGCACATCCATAATTCACCGTTGTGAGAATTATTGCAGAATTATTTCCACCACCAAACATAATTTAGGAGGAAAATCAAAAATATCTTTGGGATTATCTGAAAAAATACAACGAATTAGAATGTTCGAGTCATTTTTAGAACCAATTTCTAATTATCCTAAAATATTTGATTCGAAGACAAATAAATGATTTTTGAAAGAAATAAATGCATCAGCAGTACTATTAATTTGTGATTGCGATATTTTTCATGGAAATTGATATTATAATTTTTTGTAAGAAAATTGTCACAATTATCAATTATTGGAAATCAAATGCTTAAATTATTGATTCTTTTATATATTACCTAAAATGATTCTTTGAAATTCTAACCTTGATTCTTAATCACCCGTGAATAAACTTAAAAAAAAAATAATCTTACTTTTTGGTTACTGAGAATAACGTGTTAATTTTATTAAATATTCATGTGACCAAAATATTCGTCTGCTTTATCTGTCTGGTTGAATTTTGACTGGAATGGTTGATTGTTGGCAAATTTTCTAAATCAATAATGCATTTTTCGACTTCTTTCATTTGCAAATCATCTCTTGAGAAGAAACTCGAGAAGTAAATTTATCTACGTCGAAAAATAAGATTTAGGTACTTGACAACAATATCATTGCGAAAAAAATTTTAAAGCCATTTAATACAATTAACAAGAGAAAATCCCAAGAAGCTTTAATATCAATAAGATGAATTCTAATTCATTAGTCAATTCCTCAGATTCGAATTTACAAGTTGATAACATTAAATCAAAAATAAATCTAGTTTTAACATTTTTTAAATTAACAATTCCACCATAAATATCTAACTAAAATTAATAATATATAAAATAATAACAAATTAAAATATAGTACTGGTATTTTTATTATTGAGAATAATTTCTGCTTAATAACTTAGGCAACGATGGACCGGACGGTAAATCTAGCATAGCTTATTTTAGTCAGTTTCAATAGATGTATGTATATAATCTTACGTACAACTTTGTATTATAATTTTATTAAAAAAATTTATTGGGGCATTTTCAAATAATTTCACTTATCCTCTTAATATTTCCAATTGGTCGTCGAAACTCAACCTTTGAATTTTTTGTATAACAAAATCATCCGATTCATCATCATCATCTCTTTCCATTACCATTCATTATCATTGTTCAAGTTATTCTCTCGATTTTCGATAGTCTCTTGTAACGTTTAAAAAGTTATTCGGGATCACTCTTATTAGTGAATAAGCAAATCTATCTCATCTTGCGGAGTATGCTAATGAAGTTGAATTGTACATTCTTCAAATTATTCACGTAGTGGGTCCTATTTGCATATAAATATAGATATATATTATATTTTAATTCACATGGAATTATAATAACTAAAATGATAATAATAATTAAAATAATTAAAAATTAAAGATTACGTACCACAAATCGGACTATTTTATTATATTTATGCTGCACCTATCAGTAGTTGAATGATAATGATTTATAAATAATAATTTATTGCTTATAAAAATTGTGTCATAAATAATAATAAGTAAGAATTAATTATTATTATATCCAAACTGTAAACTGAAGAACTCAGGTCAGAATCGAAAAGCTACAAGAAAAGAAAAGAAAAGAAAATAAAATAAATAAATAAATAAAAATAAATAAGATAAATAAAAATCAATAAATTAAATAAATTGAATTGAAATAAATAAATTAAAATAAATAAAATTTAATAAATTACTTCTATTGAAATCACTATTCAATTCTTTAAAAAACATACATAAATGTTTTAATATTATTTCGTTTGTAGTAGCTTCCTATAAAGAACGACATGTTGGATATTTTAAAAATACCAAAAAATTTTAATATAATGCACACTTATTATTTGAATAAATTTTCTATCCGAGAATTCTTTAGATCCTTCACTTTGTAGAACTGAATTAGTCAAATTATTAGAATAAAAACAAATTAAATAACATTAAAATGAAAACTAAAATAATAAAATATATTTAAACAATTTACATTTCTAGTAAAACCTATTCCTCATATTTTTTTATTTTTGTTATTTTTTCCTTAATGAATGGTCCCTATATCTTTAATAAATAAATAATGAATTTGGTTAATGACATTCACATTAAGTAATAATATTTAATAGTATACAAAAATAAACACAAGCTTCATTATTCCAGAAATGGTAGTGACGTCACAAATCAAGTTACTATGCAAGCAATTCACTTGATTACCATTTAAGGAATGAGAAAAAGGAAAGCGCATAACGGATCCTTCCTTGAGGAAAAGTAGACCTTAATCCAGAAGCTACTGTTGCGTACGAAATAACCTATTTCCAGATTAATTTGTGTATACGCCATGTCAAATGTTTTTTCAAATGTCAATCCCACCAGTAAAGATTAAACAAATGTTTCATTTGACATCACAAATATAATCTTTCAAAAGATTACTTGTTTCTGATAACTACGTAAGTATCAGCAAGGTTCCCCTCACGCCAGCGGTCTCACATCCACTGACAAAGAATAAAATAAAAAACAAAAACAAACAAAAACAAAAACAAACAAAAACAAAAACAAACAAAAACAAAAATAAACAAAAATAAAAGCAAACCAAACGAACAAACAAAAATATATTTATAACTGCTCGGGGACATCGCAAAGGTTCTTTTTTGATTCTAATAAAATATGCTTACTTTTAACGGATTTTTTTCAGAGTATTTGGCTAGGAAATTTTATTTGGCCATTTGATTAGGCAAACATTATCTTTGATAGTTCAAGAATCAAATTCAGAATTTTTTGAGATGCAATGACCAGCACAATTACAAGGACAGTTTTGAAAGCTCATCCAGATTCAAAACTGAAAAAATTTCGATAATTGATTGTTTGTTTAGGATTTATATTTTCAATTTGTAAAATTGCACATCATATGCATTGGTTCCATCAATGCAATAGATATATGAATATAAGAGTAAATTATTAATATGCTCGAAAAATTATTAAATTAAAAATATTATAAACAAATATAATAAATACCGGGAGAATTGTTTTCAAAACAAAGTGATGTTTCATAATTCGAAAGGCGGAAAGATTTTTTCAATTTTTGATTATTCGTTGTGTACTATAAGTGGCTAAAGAAAAGTATGCTATAAAAGAAAATGATAACAAACAATGTTCCTTGCTGAAAAATAAAAAAAAAAGCAATTGCACAATAGGTAAATATCTGCCTCTCAAAAAATAACAATAAATGAACAGGCTTTGTTGAAAAAACAGAGCTAGCATTGAAATAATTGCGAAAAATTCAGTTGTTATAGATAGTGATAGAATTTAAGTTTGTTAACAAAAGTTTGAGAAAAAATAGGGGGGAGAGGGGGGTTATATATATTTTTTACAAAATGGATAACCGAAATAAACAAACCAATTAAACAAACCAAAAAACAAACCAAATAAACAAACCAAATAAACAAACCAAATAAACAAACCAAATAAACAACCCAAAAAAACAAACAAATAAACAAATCAAATAAACAAACCAAAAAACAAACAAATAAAACAAACAAGTAATCAAACCAAATAAACAAACCAAATAAACAAACCAAAAAAACAAACCAAAAAAACAAACAAATAAACAAAGTAATCAAACCAAATAAACAAACAAAATAAACAACAAACAAAATAAACAAACAAAATAAACAAATAAAATAAACAAAAATTATTTGTCACGCAAAAATTTTTTACACACAAAATTATTTGTCTCACGAAAATTTTTTACACACAAAAATTACTTATGACTGAAAACTCTTTCCAGCGATCACTTAGGCAGAAATTTTCACTGGGAAAACAAATAAAAACAAAAAGAACAAGAAATGAGTGGAGGCACAAGAATGATTAAATGATATGGAAGAATATATTAATATACAAAAAAATAATGAACAAAAGGGAAATACTCTCTTATGAAGAACGAATTTCTTCTAATATATATTATTATGATAAATAATCATTCATATTAATACAAATAATAAAAATATAAATATAATAGAAAGGGGACAAACTTCGAATTTTAATATTAATAATAATATAAATAGTAAAAATTCATATAATAATAATAGTAATAGTAACAATATTTGGTTATCAAACAATTTGGCAGACTAAATATCTTATGCAGACATTATATCAACTCAGTTATAAAGTCACAACGATCACGCTTGCGCAATTATGGAAATAGTTTCAAAAAACAGAAGCCCATACCCATAGTAATGATTACTGAAAATATAAATAGAGTTGAATATAACTTTGAAGGAACTAACAAGAAAAGATGGGAAAATTCAAAAAACATATCGAAAAATTAATAGAATTAAACAGAAATAATGAAAGTAATGCAAATAGAAAATAACTTTCCTTCGTAAAATATTAATTCAAAAAGCAAATGAGGAGTTTTGCAATGAAACTCTTAAATGGAGAATTGCCTTCAGTTTCCAAAGATTCCAACATAAACCACACATATACAATAATCCCAAATGTGTTTTATATTGACGAAAATGATATCCATGTCTTTGAATGTAAAAGAAGCAATTTCGATCTTGATTATAAACCCATGGAAAAACACTACTAGCACTTAAAAAGATGTCCAACCAACACAATTCTAATGCAAACTGAAGATGTGGATACAAAACAATTGAATGTCAGCTTAGAGCTCTGAGTGAATTATGTTTATAGAGTATAGATACAACTTTAATCCTATTGAAAATTTGTGAAGCATTGTAAGGGGAATGTGGAGAAGTGACAACCAAAAAATTTGGCAGAATTAGAGCGTTTCATGGTAGGGACTCTCGATATAATGAATTAGCTGTCTTGCACCTTAAATTCATTATAAAATTATAACGAAGAATTTAAATCATTTAATTGGTTGATTCGTTATAACAATGGACATGGGACATATTTGATTGAATTATAATTAATAGAATTTGAATACAGAATATACGCAAGATTGATTAATTATTCTTGTAATTTTAAAAATGATTGGAATTTGGACTAGAAATTAAATAATGTTTATTGAAGCCATTCTAAATAATTGAAATAGTCGCAAAGATAATTTCATGAACATTTATTTTTATATAATATTAAAAAAGTACGAGTTTTGCTAAATATTCATTTTGGCATATTTAAAAACTCTAAGATTGTTTTCAATGATATTATTTTATTGTACTACACTAGTAATGTAAAATAAGTAATACATTAAAGAAATGTGATTACTATTACATCATAAAATTGAAAATTATTATTTACAATCATTAATTGTTGAGACAAGAATTGATTAATTTAATCTTTAACAGAACTACTTTTTAATATATTTCAATTTTCAATTTGTCATCTTTATGAAAAATCCATTCAATTATCTCTTAAATATTTGGTATTTTCCCGGATTTGAATACAAACATAATCTATTTAACTCATCATAAGAGTTAATAAAAAATTTATATTTAAGTATAATGCCCCTTTATTTAATTAAAAGATATATTATGTTTATTTAAATTGTAAATGATATTTTTTATTACATTTTTCTTATTACTAGTCAACAAACCACTACATGATCATTTAATTTTCATATACACGAAGAATTTATCAAAAAAATAATAACTTATTACAAAGAGGACTAACTCATGCCAATTCATTGCATCTTAGTCTTTATTATAATCAGAAATGTATATTTCATTACATAGAAATCGAATATTTATGTATTTTTTAACTCGAATAGAATTCACGGGTGCAGATTATCTTCACGTGTTATTTATCGATCAAAATTTATGCACTACTCATCTCATTTTTTATTTACATCCGCTTTTTACCTTGCTCCACATTCACATAAGTGATATTTACTCTCTTCTTCTACATAGATAAAGTTTATGAGTATTTAACACATTTTAATAACACCTGAAATCCTAGAAATATCTTTAACCATCTCTCTGACGAAGAACATATTCAAACTTCTTATGGCCAACAATACTTGGCACCGGTGGATTTTGAGCTATTTTAAAGTCGCACAAAGGTTTCGAGCTATTCTAAAGTTGTATAAGTCTTGCCTTGATACTTGGACTAAATATACTATTGCTCAATGGGATTCGGAAAATCGTCTTAAATCTATTTATTCTCAAGTCAATTCTATTTTCATTCCGAAGACCTTGGTATTTACTTTTGAGATAAGAAATAGATGTCACATCCGACTTAGACTATATTTATTATAAGAATCTTTTTACTCAGCAAAGCGTAAGTATTATTATGAAAAGACTCCATCAATAGAATAGATTCCAATATTTTTAGGTATTATGAGAATAATGTATTATGATAATATGGCATAAGATTATACTTTGTCAAGAATTATTAAACCATTTTACGTCTTTAATTCTAGGATCACGTAACATCCATTTTTTACTGCCATTTGAATCCAGATAAGTGGTTGGCAAGTGCAGTCCGGATTTTTTTCCATTGAACCTTTAGCATAACTAGTTAATTAATATAAATAATTAAACTATTCAACTATTCAAACTGACTCCTTTTTTTCCTTTTTCCTTGTGCTGCAACACATATTTTCATTTGATAATCACACATTTCCAAATTTATCAAGGCCACAATGACAGTATTTGTGATAAGATTAAACCACACATTAATATATTTATTATATTTAATATAATCTTTATATTATTATTGTGAAAATTAAAAAGATAGTTGATAAAAAAAAAGCGAAATGGTGAAAATAATTACATCAGATTAATCAGTTGACAAAAATGGAGCAAAAGAATAGTTACAATGAAAATTATCAGATACTAAATAAATTATGAAAAAAAGGAGGCTTCAAATAAGTATAAAAGGGGTTTGATTTTTTACCAGTTTTCATTTTTTTCCTCACTTCTCACAATTATTCACATTATAGTATTTAGGTTTGGTAAATTTTTATACATACCATTTTCTCTAATAATTTTTAAAAACAAACGACAAAAATAAATATTAAATCATCAAATCAATTGTATATTTTAATAGAAATTTGAAAAATGAATCGTGAAATATCTCCAAATAAAGTTTCTGCCTCATCATTGAACAAAGGTGTATTTGGATCAGGGTCCAAATATGCCGGAAATTCTTTAATGGAAAGTTTTGCTTGCACGTCAGTCTCAAAAAAATCAATTTTTGATGAGCAACCTATAAAAAACGAAGAGGAAGACAATGAAAATGATAAGGATAAAGTGGAAGATGAAATTCCTTTAGAAACAGGAACAAAAATTTTATTACAAGAAATAGAAGGTAGAGACATCGATAACAATAGTAATAGTAATAATAATTACAATTATAATAATAAAGATAATATTTTTCTTATATTAATTTATTTAGTATATACTGGAGAGGAGAATGAAACTGCCTGGCATTCAACCAGGGCGAAATTATACTGTATGGATGGGAAAACATGGAAAGAACGAGGTGCTGGAATACTTAGACTTAATTATCCAAAAAATAACGAAACATCACCTAGAATAGGTAAACTTTGAGTATAAATTTTGATTATTGAGATTGCTTTAACCGAAAATTATTATATTATTAACATTCATTATCAATATTTTATTAAAAAAATTATAATAAATTTATAGTTATGCGGGCAGATATCATACCAAAAGTGATCTTAAATGTTGCATTATTTCAAGGAATGCACATTGAAAGATCACAAGAAAAATTTATAAGATTATTCGCATTCGAGGGTGATCTACTAATTCATCTAGCCATCAAGGTTAGTAATTTGTGATTTTGTAATTATATTTTAATTATATTTTAATTATATTTTAATTATATTTTAATTATATTTTGATACATTTTATTACATTTTACTGTATTTTCTTTAGTTACCTAATTCTAATTCGGCTGATGATTTATATTGTGGCGAAGTAAATTGGTAATCAGGTGAAATGTCACGGGGGATAACATTTTGTGACACTAGATGAACTTTCAGGAGATTGTCATCCTTGTACGAGGATGAAGGATGAGAAATGCTGTACAAGGATGAAGGATATCGTACGAGGATGAAGGATATCGTGCGAGGATGAAGGATGGCGCACAAAGGATGAAATATGAAGTACAAAGATGAAGTGTAAACAAAAGAGAAAGTATAAATACGACTGTTGTCGGAAGTAAGAAAGTAGTCAAGAGAAGAAAATAAATAAACAATTAATTATTAATTAGAAATAATTCAGAATAATTCGAAATACTTTAAATATTATATAGAAAAGTAAACTTCATTCAGGAACAGGAAAGATACGTCACGCTGTAATATTTCTGTTGTTAAATGATACTTTGCTTTTAAAACTTTATATTTTATATTTTAATAAACTTATATTTTGTGTCGTAATATTGCGAAATATTATTAAATATTGTTTGATACTGCGTTACTACTTTTACTCCACCTTACTCACTGTGCCTTCATGATTAATTTGATTATTATTTGATTATTATTATTATTTATTATATATTTATTATCTGTTTCGAGATAGGCAAGTTTAGATCGATTGATTGCTTGACCTACTGGCAGATAGAGCGTATTATTATTTGTTTGTGTGATGCAAACTGTGAGACTGATTTGAGAAATTGTTCGAAATACTCTGCACTCCTGTGACAATATGAAGCGATTATGGATGCAGTCCCGCCAGTTCAAAATCTATCGCATCCTGGAATGAATGAAGAATCGAAGGGGAAGAAACGTAAAATTGAAGATTTGGAAGGTATATTTAATATTTTATTTTTTTAAAAAATTTATAAGTAAAAGTAATGACGAATAGATAAATGATTAATATTGTGATTTAATTTTAATAGAAGGTGATGATGACAACAATGGTGATGGCTCCGGGGGACGAAAACGCAATAAAATGTCTAGTAAGTAACATTTTTATCATGGATATTTGAATATCGGTTAATTTTTTTTTTATATTCTAATATATATTTTTTATTTTTACAGTCGAGTTTTTACTTAATTAATTTGTGGTGGTTATTTCGATTGATTTTTTTTTTCTGTTTTGTTTTCGAAAATTTATTTTTTACATTTATATTTTCTAATAAAAATTTATAATCTTTTGCATAAATTAAATAATTATTTCTTGTGAATAATCGAAAAATTTATTAATTTATAAGTGACATGAAATTCATAATTATCTCCAGCGTGTCTCCGTAAATAGGGGCCATGAAAGATTATTATTATAATACTACCCATTCTCGCAAAAAATTTGAATCACNCGTATTATTATTTGTTTGTGTGATGCAAACTGTGAGACTGATTTGAGAAATTGTTCGAAATACTCTGCACTCCTGTGACAATATGAAGCGATTATGGATGCAGTCCCGCCAGTTCAAAATCTATCGCATCCTGGAATGAATGAAGAATCGAAGGGGAAGAAACGTAAAATTGAAGATTTGGAAGGTATATTTAATATTTTATTTTTTTAAAAAATTTATAAGTAAAAGTAATGACGAATAGATAAATGATTAATATTGTGATTTAATTTTAATAGAAGGTGATGATGACAACAATGGTGATGGCTCCGGGGGACGAAAACGCAATAAAATGTCTAGTAAGTAACATTTTTATCATGGATATTTGAATATCGGTTAATTTTTTTTTTATATTCTAATATATATTTTTTATTTTTACAGTCGAGTTTTTACTTAATTAATTTGTGGTGGTTATTTCGATTGATTTTTTTTTTCTGTTTTGTTTTCGAAAATTTATTTTTTACATTTATATTTTCTAATAAAAATTTATAATCTTTTGCATAAATTAAATAATTATTTCTTGTGAATAATCGAAAAATTTATTAATTTATAAGTGACATGAAATTCATAATTATCTCCAGCGTGTCTCCGTAAATAGGGGCCATGAAAGATTATTATTATAATACTACCCATTCTCGCAAAAAATTTGATTCACAAAAGAATAATATAATATTGTTCAAAAAAAAAAAAAGATATTATACAAGTGATAAAATAATATTAAAAATTAAGAATTATATTTTAACTGTTCTACTTATTCTATCTTTCTTTTTTTTCAGCTTTAATTTTTTCTTATTTTTATTTTTATTATTAAATATAATATTTATAATCTTTTTGTTTTCCTTAATTCTTGTTATTTGATATTACATAGAAATAAAGTAAACTATAAAATATATAATATTGAGGAGTATAAACTATCATAAGATTTACGGATATTTATCTTTCGAGTTACAAAAAAATTTCCCCGAATTAAGTTTCTTCGGTGAAGTAATATAAGAGGCACCAGATAACTCAGGAATCAAACCAATTAATTTATTTATTAAACATTCAGAAAAATTTATGCGAACACCCACCAACTTAAAGTAATTCAGAATGAACAATGATTTATTATTAATTTAATATGTCAACTTTGTTATCAACTTACTCGTCCATTAAATGTCCTACGTTACGCTCCGGACAAGTAGTGAATGGATAATTAAAAGTATCTTGAGGTGGCGACGATGATAAATATAAGCCGTTTGAATAAATAAAGTTCTGGCTTGAGTATTCACATATGATATATAAGTTCAAATAATAATGCTTTCTTCCTCAACTTCTTATTATAATCCATCCTTGACTCTAAAGTATAGGCATAGTAGATTCGAATAATATAAGTCTCGAACATTATTTGGGGGGCTTTATTTTGCCTAAGAAATATCGATCTTGTTAATAAAATCTTTATATAATCTCTAAATGACATAGAATTTTCCACCCCATTATAATAAATAATACAAGAAAATAAAACCTTTGGTCACAATAGGTTTTATGGGCTCTCAATTGTCCTGTGGCACTTCTGTTTTTTATGAAAAAAAAATTATGCAAAGGATTAGATATCCCCTCTACCAAAACTCTAGTAACCACAGTTCAAACATATAAGTTCAATTTTCTTTTTTCTTCACATGATTTTTTCGTTGATAAACATTTATATCAATATATGTACTGTTACTATTATAATAAATAATAAAAATATTAACAATAACATCATTGATTACGAGACGAATAATGTGTTAAATACCATTGAAAAAAATGCTTGCTATGGTTTTGCATATTGTCCTAATTCAGAATAATTATTGTTAATATGATTATTATTATCATTACCTAATGATGCCAAATTACAAAGTTGATAGAAAGAGGTCAAGACTGCCATTAATACCACATTGATTTTGTTTTTATTTGTTGTTGTTGTTGGCCTTGTTATTCAAATTATTATCGTCTCTTTGGAGTTCTCATTAAAAATCTTATTTATAAGATATATGTTTTTTTAAAAAAATTTATTAATAATTTTTATTAAAATTTATAAAAATGAATTGTGTTAAGGAGTAGAGTAAATTTTGTAATTTTTTGGGGTAATTTTTTAAAAACCCTTGTTATTAAAAAATTTTATGTATTGCATCAGAATATAAGGTAATATAAGGGTATATAAGGGGATAATGAAGTCATGTATACTTAAATAATGAATATATATCTTAAAATAGTATAATTAATTTGATTGATTGTAACCTTAGTATTTCTTTTCGACAAAAAATTGATAAAGAAAAACATGAGATATCAATAATTATCAAAAAGTCAAAATTAAATGAAAGTCTTCTAGAATTGTGAGTTAAGTTGGACCATGAATTATCTTTTTGATTATTACTAGTTCTAACTATTATACATATTATAGGAAATTTTTATTGTATCTATAAAAAAACAATTATTATTTTAACAAGTTATTATTTTCAAAAGTCAAACTTTAACGGTTTCATTTTCCAAAATTATTTTGATCAACATGAATACTATTATTTATATTGTATTTATTTTAAAAAATAATATTAGAATATTAATAATTAGATAATAATAGATCATCTTCAATCGGTCGAAATAGTAATCTGAACTTAAAATTTGATTGTTTCACTAAATTAAGTACATGACTAATCATGTTTATATTTACATCTGCATAAGTTAAATATTTTTTTTTTTTGCACCAATGGATCGCGAAAATACTTAACGTGAGATAAACAAAATAAAAACTATAAAAGAAGTCAATGTTCGCAAAATTGAAACTTATCTTTTTTTCTCTTCTTGTTACTCTCACTTGGTTAGCTTCTCTTATTTTGAAGGAAAATTTGAACTTATGATTTTATTATCGTAAGAAGGATTTTTCTTTCTTGTGAGTTTATTATCATAAAGGATGATTTATCCTTTATATATAAGAGAGAAAACCCTTTTTACCCTTTCTGGGGATTTCTCATGGTCCTTGTGTCCGCCTTGTCAGAGTGGAAATCCTCGGTCAGCGTCCTTAATAGTTGGGGGCCGCTAAGGTGGCGGTAGGCCCAGTCTGTAGGCCTGATCATTTGCATTCCTTTAATATTCCCATTCCTTCCGGGTTTTTACTAGTTATTACCGTTTCTCAATTAACTAACCCGGTTTTTACCAAGTTATCTTCGGATTTCTAGTTTCCGGGTTACCAAAAAGGGTTTTTTGCTAGTTATTCCCATTTCTCAATTAACTAACCCCGGTTTTTACCAGTTCTCTTCGGATTTCTAGTTTCCGGGTCATCAAAACTTCCTAATGGTTTGGGATTTCTTTTCCCAGTAGGTTCGATTCCTACAAGGAAGCTTGAAAAAATTTTAAATTTCTTTTTTTATGTCATTTTAATTCAAGTGATGGAGTGCGGGAAAAAAATGTTCGAAGGGAGATAAGTATACATTCCGTTATATTTTCTTTTACTTAATTTTTTTTAATTTTATTATTAAATTTTAACTATTGCATGCATTTATAGAATCACTTCCGTAACTACAATGAACTTTAATTCATGGTAAGGAAGGGAAGGGCTTGAACTTTTAATTTAGAACAGTACCTCAAATCTTGGTTTGAATGTGAAAAGCTCTTAGCTTGACTTCCTTTACCCTTTGTGAGGAACTGAACTCATTTTCTTATTAGTAATTAATTTGAATTCGAATTAAAAAGTAATATATTGAATAGTTTTAGGATTTATTAAGAATTAATTATTTAACCGTTGAAATTATTTTTTCGTTTTATTTAGTATATTATTATAGGCTTTTTTCAATTTTATGGTGATTATTAATAAAATCTATTTCTATATTCATAAAATATTTTAAATTATATTAATTAAATATTACATTCAAATGACTTCTAGTGATTATATTATATTGTTTTCTTCTATTTCGGATAAATATTTTTTTTATCGGAATAATCATTTTGTTTAATAATTTTAAATTTAATTTCTAATTTTTATGACTTCTCTAGAAAAAACCGAAGAATTGAATAGAAAAATCTTAACGAGTAAGGCAGTAAGCAATTGTTCCAATTTAAATTTTATGTTGACAATTACATAATAGGAAAAGTTGTTGTTTACATTATTAGATTGGTCGGAAATTTAACAAAGATCATAAATTGTGACAAGAAGATTGTTGAAGTGTTACAATTATGTGAAGCGCTAAAGATCTTACGGGCGGGTGGGTAATTAGGATTTAGATGTTTCAGCGAGCTTGACATCGTAGAAACTTGGTACGAAAGAAATAATTTTTTACACACATGTATTTGATGTACATCTTCTCAGTAGAAATTAGAAACAGAGATCAAAAGTAAAAGTCAGAAGAAGGTAAGTTAAGAATGAACAAATTCAAATATAAATCTTTCAGTATTTATTAAGAGCAAATATTAAACCTTATTTTATTTCCAGATCATTCATAATTATAATTGAAGAAAAAACTCCAATCAATAACTTCGATATAGGAAATACGGGCTGGAAAAAAGTTTTACAGCAACCATTTTTAAGAGCTCAAAATGTAAAAGTTGGAGATTCATCCAAATCTGAAACTAGAAAAATCACAATTTATAATATTAATGAAGGCTTCTACATCAATATGCCCAGGTTCGACGAGTTTCGAAGATAAGGGTGACGATGAAACTGAGCGTTCGATTTTTAGTAAGATGTATAATGTAGAAATTCGTACAAACTTGTGTTTGCGCACCTGAAAAGGCTCGGCAAACGTCAATCAAAATTCATAGAATTGGTGGCGAAAGACTATAATGGAAATGTGTGGAATAATACCATCACATCATCGTCATTAAAGAAAACCAAATGGTCCTCTTGATGCGGGAAAAGTAGTAGCGCGAAAAAAAGTAATTTGACTTTATTTCATTTACCAGTGATAACAAAATTACTTTATTTGAAATTTTAGAAGGAACGAATGACTAAAAATTTTATACCGAGAACAACTTCACGAGCGATAAATTAGTATTTATAAAAAGTCGGAACCAGAACAAATCCTTGCAAATCATGAATTATTAACGGAGGACCCCATACGTCTTCACTTTCAAACAGTCGAGAGATCTAAGTTTCTCGATGAAACTGATCCAAGGTTTGCAGGCTCTAAATGCCATATGGAAACGGAATTGGTTCACCCAAGTACAAAGCCCAAATATCGTGAAGTTAAAGATGCACATTAACAATCTTCCATTTTATATAAGTATAATGGTAATTACGTTAGTTCTACACCCAACGAGGTGACAGAATTGCTTACGTTTATCATTGCTTCGGGAATAGTAGATCCATCTAAACCCGAGTTCATATGCGGATATTGGGATAGCCGTAATGTAGAAAATGTTAATTCAGAAGGTTGTGAGCAAATTTGTGATTGTTGCAGAAGAAATATCAGATCTTCTGGGTGTCAAAAAATCTATAGAGGGTGCAGGCACAGGTATGGGGATATGAAATATGTTAAATTTGTAAAAACAATAAGAATGGTTCGGATATGATGTGTTACAAATATTGTAGAAAAATTAATCCGAGCTGTATAAAAGGTTATTCAGATGTCGGCCATAACAATGTAGAACAATATTTCCCAAGAGGAATTTTTTTATTTTAAAAAAGATATTAGAATGGCGGATTAAATTATTAATTATCACTATCGCGCGAGTTGATATTTCGAAATTCAGGTTGATTACTCTTATTATTACTATGTTCTCTTAATATTCAAAAAATTTTAAAATTAATTAACATCTGAAATTTTTTGATATTCATTTTATTCACTTTATCCAAAGTATTTGGTAAAAAAGAAATTTTTGCTTCGATGATAGATAGAATGATTAGACCATTATAGGATTAGAAAACATTTATTATTCACCTAGTAATAATTTATGAAAATAAAAAAGTTATAGGGAAAGTAAACATGTTTTACAGTATGAGATATTTAATAAAATATTGCAATCTATTTTTTATAATGTTATTTTTATAAAAAATCAATTTAATTCGGAGGAATTAAAGATAAATATCCATAATCTTTTGATAGTTTATACTGTATTATTACGTAATATAGATTGTGTCTTGTAGTTTACCTCATTTCTGTGTAATATCTAATATCATGAATTAAGGAAGTAAAAATTTACAAATATTTATTATTTAATGGTGAAATTAAAACTGGAAAAATAAATGAAATAAAATGAAAAAATGAAATGGAAGAATAGATAGAACGAATAAAACATAATTCTTAATTTTTAATATTGCTTTAAACTTGTATAATCTAATTTTTTGAATAAAATAATATTTTATTATTCTTTTGTGAATAAAATTTTTTGCAAGAATGTCTATTACCAAAATAATAGCTCCTATTTATGGAGAATTCAATTTCAAACATAAATTAATACTATGTATACTTAAAATTCATCAATTATTCACAAGAAATAATTATTTAATTTATATTAAATATATATACAATATATATTAAAATTTTTATTAAAAATATAAATGAAATAGAAAGAAAAACAAATAGAAGGTATGAAGCTTTTAAAATAATAAATGAAAAATTTTTTTTCACCAAACTGTGATACACAAATTAATTAAGCAAAAATTCATCAAAAAAATGAAAAATAAATATTAGAATATAAAAAAAAAAATAACATTCAATATTCTTGATAAAAGTGTCACTTACTAAACATTTTGTTTTGTTGATATCCCCCAGTGCCATCATCTTCGTCATCATCTCCTCTTCTATTAATATTAATATTAAATTGTACTGTTCATTTATTTATTCGTTTATTATTTATTTATTTTTTTGAAAAAAAACAAATATTAAGTATAGTATATCTTCCAAGCCTTCTATTCTTCGTCTCTTAAGCCACCTCCTCAATGCAGATTCTGCATCCACAACTGGCTCGGACTCGGCCAAAAATTTAGAAACCCAATAATTTACCACATTGCTTTGTTGTGTGAATTTAAAATCGATATTGCAATTGTGCAATTTTGAGTGGTCGTTGTATTTATGGACGATGTTGTGGATTTTGTTGTAGTTTCGGATTATTATTATTAACATTTTCATTACTATTATTACGATTCCTTATTTCACATGCTACAGCTGCCAGTATTGTTAATGAATCCTTGTGATTCGTTCCGATAACTTCCTCTATTTCTTGTTGGTATTTTGATTGCTGTTATTGTTGGTGTGAATATTATGGCCATTGCCGGCAATTCATCATTTAAAAGTTTCATTACAAAGCTCCTTCCAACGTAATCCTCTTTGTTCATTAAATCCCTTATAATTTTAGTCGGATGCATTGATTTAGTCGTACACCAGTCGATTTTTCGAATTTTTTCTTCATGTAGTTTTTTTTTTGAAATCTGTTTTGAAGTTTACATTTTTTCTACTTTCATGCGTTCTAATTTTTCCCATATTTATTTAATTGCCAAGCTGGAATAAATGATATTTTTGTGTTAATCTGTATATTAGGATCTTTCCAAACCGAATCTCGGAATTGTGGCCAATTGGTCTGAGAATTTTTTCCATAAATTAATAACAGTATCACAAGTAATGATAAATATATATTCCAAAGATAATTGACTCCAGAAACAATTGCACTTTCGAAATTTCTATATTATATTCCTTTTCTACAAATGATTTGATCCAGTTAATAAATTCATTCTTTATATAACTTACTGAATAATATATACACCGTTAGAATTTACCTGATTTCTACCGCTATAATAAATAATATAAGAATATTTAATTACCTCTAGACACAATAGGCTCTATCGAATTTCTTCTCCACATGATTTAATTTTCATTGATAATCTTTATATCGTTATATGTAAGAATAATTTAATATGGTAATAATCATTATTTCATATTATGTGGATGCCAAATTACAAGTTTACCAAGAGATTAAGATCACATAGAAATTTGATTTTGCTGTTGCTTAATTATTGTTTTGGTCTTATTGCATTTGTTGCAGTTGGTCTCGTTGTTTTAATCGTTATTGTCTCTTTTGGTTCCATATCAAAAACCATATTTATAAAATTTACATTTTTTATGATAAAAGTGATTAATCTTTAAATATAAATTTGATAGAGATGAGTTTGTGCAATTTTTAAAAATAAAAAAGTTGTATTCGAACTCATGATTATCACAGATTATGGGATGGTGAAGTCATGTGTATTTAAATGATAAGAATGTAATATATAGTTTTTATAATTAATTGATAGTAACATTAGATAAAAACTTGAGAGATAAATATTTATCAAAATTTCGAAGAAAAATAAAATCACTTATAATAATTCTGCTCCGGTTTGAAAGGGTTTCTAGACGTGAAAAGAGAACCATTAATTATCTTTATTATTATCACAAGTTTCATCTATTACATTTCTATTGGATAATCTATATATATAATTAGAATTATATGATATCAATTATTCCGTTATTATACTATGTTTATTATATGGCTACAACAACCCTGAATCCCTAGTTATAATTAATAAAAGTCAGTATGACTTCACATGACAAAGTTGCTAGATAAGTGACGCAATCAAACCCAAATCTTATTCTATTTATTTTATTTAACAATATACTATTCAATGTTTCTGTTGTTAATCCCGAGTTGAAATTTAAAATGTGAATCATCTTTCATCGGAATTAGGAATTTCTCATATGATATTATAAGTACATTATCAAGCTCTATTCTAAAGGCCAAAAAATCCTAAATATGGATTAGGGAAATGAGTTTCACAGAAAAAATTTTAGTTCTGATGTAATAATTAACAATAATTAGTATGCAATAATTCTTAGTCTGATGTGCTCAAACTACTAAATATAGGAAGATTGGCTGATAAACTTTTTTTTTTCAACTGATGAGAAACAAATACATTATACTATAAAAAATCATAATACAAATCATAATTACTAAATTGGGCATTGGCTGTGCAAAGTATAGAATAAAATCAAATGTCAAATGTTAATAATGTGAAACTTTTGCAATTGACTCATGTGATTTTTTTTTTGGAAGGTTAAAAAAGGGGAATAGGTGAAATTGGTGAAAAAAATTCAACTGAAAAAATTCTAAACTTTCTCAAAGAAAATTAAAATTATTATCATATTAAAACATAAGTTTTTTTCGTAAAACAAATTTCAAAATGGGTTTATCAAACAAAAAACAATCTGAAGAACAACAGCAAAAAAAACCAACACCACAACAACAACCACCACAACCACCGCAACAACAACAGGAACAATCACCACAACAACAACCACCACAACCACCGCAACAACAACAGCAACAACCACCAACACAACAGCAGCAACAACCACCACCACAACAACAGCAGCAACAGCAACAAAAGCAACAACTCCAATACTATTTGGAAAAATTTGCTAGATCTCATATTGAAGAGTATTTTCAACCTTCTTTAGTGAAGGAAAAGCTAAAGTTGCCAAAAAACTATCATGAATACAAAATTAAAAATAGGCAACAGAAGGTATAAAAACATCATTTTTCGAATTTAAATATTTGACTTCTTTTATTCTTTTCACTTATTTAAATTCTTTTAAATTCTTTTATAGCTTCAACAACAACAACAACAACAACAACAAAATCCTGTTGAATTATTAAAATATCAACAAGGGATGAGAAAAATATGTGAATTTAAGTTAAATATTTCTCAACCCTCGAAACAACCTAATAATAATAATAATAATAACAATGAAAAAAACACTAAAAATAACAAAAGGGGTAGAGGTAAACTTTATTTACATTATTTATTATATCAAAATTTTTCGCAATTAGTGCTAATTTTATTTTATTTATTAGAAGACGAAAATGATGTTGCTGCTGATACTTCTAATAATAAGAGAGTTAGAAGTAAGAATCTTTAATATTATATCAGTGAGAAAGATCTTCTATTAAAATATTGTGATTGATATTAATTTTTATTTATTTATTAGAGAATAACGAAGATAATAATGAAAATAATAAAGAAGATGAAAATAATACTAAAAATAGTAATATGAACAACAAAAGAAATAGAGGTAAATATCTTTCATTTAAATATTGTTTAAAAATTTTGAGATTAATACTAATTTATTTTATTAATTAGATGACGGAGATGATGATAGCATTACCAAAAAAAAACAAAAATTTTAATAAATGATAGTTAAAACTTTTTTTCATATTTTAATTTTATTATTTTTTATTGTATAAACTTAAATAAATAAATAAATGCCTAAATAAAAATCTAAAGTATTATTCCTTTTGTAATGTGAAGCAAAAATTTTGAAATATATCAACATCAATTTAATAATGCGGTGTTCGACAATTTATTTTTTTAAAACATAAATAACGCAAAATTTTATTACAAATCCTACTTTAAGTCATTAATTAAAGATGTTCGAAATCGATTTTTGCATATATTTATAAATTTCAATATTGTAAGTATTAAATAAAAAGCGAAAAAAAAAACAACTATGATTTCGATTTTTAATAATCGTTATGCATTATTATCACTTGTTGATTATGAATGGAGATCTTTGTTTTAAAAATTATAAATTTTCTTGATTGCAAATTTTTTGTAATGTTGGAGAAAATTAAAAGTAAAGCGACATTTATTTTAAATAAAGACTTTCTTAAAAGTTTTTAATAGTAAATATCTTATTTCCGAAACTATTTTATTAATTAATAACAATATTTAGTTGACTCAAAAAAATTACAAATTAATAAACCTTGAGATCAAGATAATGATCAAATTAATTAGCGAAATTTGTTAAATTAAATTAATTAATTTTTGATAAGAATATGATCGAGATTTTAGCTTTATTTCAAACAATAAATATTATTGTTATTAAATATTGCTTAGAGTAACAATTAAGTTATTTTATATAATGTCAAATTTTATTCATTATTAAATGTTGAAATTTCAGGTAATTTTTTTAAAGCACAAATAAATAAATAAAAAATCATAAAATTAAATTTATAATAATTAAGCAAAAACCATATATCCTAATTCTCAGTAAATATAATAAGTAATCTTGATTAATTAGTTTTAATAATTATAATTTCGCAATAAATTTTTCTACATCCTAATCACTAGATGAGAAAAATAAATGATGAGTAAGTTTTAATATTATAATTTGTAATTTGTTATTTGAATTATTTTTTATTTTTATTTATTTATTTTCTTCTTTTTTTTGAATTCTTTTCTCATTTAGTACAAAAAAATCAATTATTTCACATGGCCCTGAACTATTGTTATTGTTATTGTTATTTATTTATTTTTTTGATAAATATAATTAATGGAATAAACATGTCAGTTACAATTTATTAATGTTTTGCTATCATGTAATATTTGTATTAATTTCGTTCATTATATTATAAAAAATAGTTTCATCTCAAGAGTTTGAAATCTCATTTCGTATGAAGATCAAGAATTTTAAGAGATGGTTTCTTACCGTATCAAAAAAATTTCAGCAAGAAGGCACTGCTCAGGAAGATTTGTCAAATTCTGTAATCAAAACTTTCAAAACTTTTAGACGAATAAAGTTCTCAACATATAATGATAAACTTAAAACTATTGGAAATATAAGGAAAGGATACACTTAAATCATAAACTTTTAAGCGAGAACGAATTGAGATTTTGTTTGAGAGGATGAATGTATAAGTTCAGAGACACATAGGTACATATCAGATTATAGAGGAAGGAAAAACTGCAACGATTTGGTTGGTTGTAATAAAACAACTGATGATAAAAACAGTTCTCGCTAAAATGAGGAAAATAGTTTATTCGAAAGATTTCATTATTTATATAATATCTATCCTAAAATCAGAGTTGGAGCACAGATAACCTCATTTGATGGATCAATAATGTTCAAAGCTTCATTAAATTGATTTTTACTTATACATTTATTTATTTAACTCGATTTAATTAAAAATAATTCCAAATATCGATAATAATGATAACAGATTATATTAAATGTACATCATTACGCAATTCATTATAATTCAATTTTAGAAAATAAAGATAATAATTATATAATATGTCATTAGACGCGATATCATTATTAAAAGAAACTCCTCCCGCTTAAATGATTTATGATGATGAAAAAATAAAAATTTTGTTTATTACTTTATTTTCCTGTCTTGTTCTTAAATTATCCAAAATATCTAAAATTTTATTTTTATTTCTCATTATTTCATTATACATATTTATTTTTGCACATATATTGAGACATGTGTTAATTAAAGAGTAAGATTTTTTTAAAAAAATATAAACGGATAAGCAGAAGAAAGAGTTAATTTTATTATTTTTTTCTAATAGAATCAGTTGTCTTTGCAACAAGTTGTTAGAAATTAATTTATTTTGGACATTCGAAATGTTCTTCAATCAGGGTTTAGAAGACGAAATTGAATTTTCTATGATATAAATTATTTTTATATATTTTTATTTATTTTTTAACAGTAATTATTTTTTTTCTCCAATGTATTTTACCGTAATCTATTCGTTTCTTTATTTAAAATAATTTAATTTCTCTAATTAATTAATTTTAATTTTTGATCTGATTTAAATTTATTTTATAGAAGTTTTACCGACTTACCCTGTAATTTTCATCATAGAAACAATATATTTCAATTATAATTTATCATTTTTATATAACTTCTTTTTTATAAAACCAAATGAATATATTGTATTAGTATTGGTAACCCTTTTGAAATACAATTAGTTAAAATCCACTAAATAAAAGAAATAATACCAACAATAATTCTCGGAATTGTTTTCAATGTAGAAAACTTGATCTTTATATATATAATATTTAAAACATATATACTGTGGTGAAGTAAATTGGTAATCAGGTGAAATGTCACGAGGGATGATATTTTTGTGACACTAGAAGAACTTTCAGGTGATTGTCATCTTTGTATGAGGATGAAGTCGTGCGAGAATGAAGGATACCATACGAGGATGAAGGATATTGTGTGAGGATGAAGGATGACGCACAAATAATGAAGTATAAAGTACAAAGATGAAGTGTAAACAAAAGAGAAAGTATAAATATGACTGTTGTCGGGAGTAAGTTTCAATACTCAGTTAGTTAATTACAGTTCAGTTAATTATTAATTAATAATTAGAAATAATTTAGAATAATTCGAAATACTTTAATAAATATTAAATAGAAAAGTAAACTTCCTTCAGGAACAGGAAAGATATGTCACGCTGTAATATTTTTGTTGTTGAATGATACTTTGCTTTTAAAACTTTATATTTTATATTTTAATAAACTTATACTTTGTATCGTAATATTGTGAAATATTATTAAATATAGTTTGATACTGCGTTACTACTTTTACTTCACCTTACTCACTATGCCTTCATGATTAATTTGATTATTATTTGATTATTATTATTATTTATTATATATTTATTATCTGTTTCGAGATAGGCAAGTTTAGATCAATTGATTGCTTGACCTACTGGCAGATAGAACGTATTATTATTTGTTTGTGTGATGCAAACTGAGAGACTGATTTGAAAAATTGTTCGAAATACTCTGCACTCCTGTGACAATACCATTTAGGATATTTATTATATTTCGAAATAAAATTTAAATTAAACAAATAGAGTATTTAAATCAGCAGTATCAAGANAATACTCAGTTAGTTAATTACAGTTCAGTTAATTATTAATTAATAATTAGAAATAATTTAGAATAATTCGAAATACTTTAATAAATATTAAATAGAAAAGTAAACTTCCTTCAGGAACAGGAAAGATATGTCACGCTGTAATATTTTTGTTGTTGAATGATACTTTGCTTTTAAAACTTTATATTTTATATTTTAATAAACTTATACTTTGTATCGTAATATTGTGAAATATTATTAAATATAGTTTGATACTGCGTTACTACTTTTACTTCACCTTACTCACTATGCCTTCATGATTAATTTGATTATTATTTGATTATTATTATTATTTATTATATATTTATTATCTGTTTCGAGATAGGCAAGTTTAGATCAATTGATTGCTTGACCTACTGGCAGATAGAACGTATTATTATTTGTTTGTGTGATGCAAACTGAGAGACTGATTTGAAAAATTGTTCGAAATACTCTGCACTCCTGTGACAATACCATTTAGGATATTTATTATATTTCGAAATAAAATTTAAATTAAACAAATAGAGTATTTAAATCAGCAGTATCAAGACAAACAATCATTAATATATTTTTTTAACTATTAATAATTCTATGCTCTATGGTATCTGTTAACATTGTCAGAGGCTTTGATTAGGATGTTAAAATAAAATTATTTCAAAGCTTTCATAATGTTTGATTAGTAAAAAAAAGTCAGAATTATTCACGCTTATGATAAATAAAGTGTTAGCATTAATAATTAGAAAAATAACTTGAAAATTGACATTTTAATGATAAAAGTGGACCTAATAGGGTAAGTTATCTTTATATTTACATTTAATGATTATTAGAATTTAATTTTACGAAATGCTTGCATAATTATTATATCTAGATTTTATGAATTCAAGTTAATTTGAACTTAACAAGAAATATTGCATTTACCAAATATTAATTTTTATTTTTTCAATGTATCTATTGATTTTATTTATTTCAAATATTTAATTATTTTTGTAATTGGTTTTCGTCAGTTCCATATCGATCAAATCTATATTTTATTTATTAAAAAAATTAAAAAAAATCATTTGGGTACAAAAATAGGTTTTGTAATTTTTATTTTAAAATGAATAAATTAAATAAAATTTGAGTACATGAGGATGATTAATCTCTGATATTTCAGAATTGCATGTGAGATATTTCCACAACATAGGCTTTTTTAAGATCCATTATCTAAGATTACACAATTATGGTCTACCATTCCTATTCCAAAAATTTTTTTTCATAAAACGAAAAAAAAGATTCTTTCATGATAGATGTTTTTATTTTTTCTCAAAAAATATATGAATGCCACTTATTCGCAGAGTGATTAGTGGGCTTTACTCTTGAATGTCACTTATTCGTAGGGTGAACAGTGGGCTTTACTCTTGAATTCTATCCATTTATTAGAAATTTTAAAGGTTCTAACTTCCATTTTGGATCAGGAAATCCTTCACCAATTGGACAAAAGAATCTGACACCATGATTACCCCATAACAAGACGAAACAGGAATAATAATTAGGTAGAATTCTATTCTATAAATGATAATACCCATACCATACAAATTGAAAAATAAATATAATGTTTTAAATATTTGTTTCGATACTTTATATAAAAATAAGGAGTTAAATTAAAATATAAATAATAAAATAAAACATAAAATAACGATTTAAATTTTTTATTGTTGATCTTCATCAGGAATTAAATATAAACGTTCTAGTGCGTCCAAAATACACCGATCTATAGCGTCCTACGAACACCACCTACGTTCATATAGCGTATTAAATATGCCGTTCTAGTGCGTTCTCCGAACGCTTCGTATATATAGCGTACTAGAACGCACCATTCTAGTGCGTTCTCCGAATGTTTCGTATATATAGCGTACTAGAATGTACCGTTCTAGTGTGTTCTCTAAACATTTCGTATATATAGCGTACTAGAATGCACCGTTCTAGTGCGTTCTCCGGACATTTCGTATATATAACGTCCTAGAACGCCTCTATATAATTCCGGATGTTACAATTAAACTTTTATAGTCTGATGTAATTATTACTGCATTTTTCTCAAGAAGAGTTTCCTTTTATTTCTAAAAAAAATCATAAAGAAACAAAAGAAATATTTATTATAATTAATTTTTATTTATTTGAATATTAAAATAAAATATATAGCTCAAGGAAATTTTCTTTTTGATATTCTCTATTAATAAAAATTTCAGAATTTTTTAATAAGAATTCTATTAAAAATTAGCAAATTAATGTTATTAAAAGTTTAGATACTGACAGTATTATATTTAGTATTATAGTTAGTATTTATATCTATTTTATCTTACATCACTAAACCAAATAAATTATCTATTTAAAAAATATTACTTATAAGCCTTGTACGATATAGCATTAAACAATTAAAACAAGAGCTAATTACGCTTGTATCGCTCGCTTACTATTTTAATTAGTTCTGTAGGTTCAGTCAAAATCTTTGTAATCTATTACAAACTTTTTCAGATTTGTTTCTTTTAAGTTTTACTTCCAATTTCATAATGCACAAAGTCTTTAATATTACAATTATAACTATTAATTATTTCAAAATACTAATGTAAAAATATTTTCTAATTTTAAACCATTAGATTGCGAGTAAGTTTTAATCAAATAAAAAATTATCCCTTAAACTGTAAGCAATTCCGGGCAAATTTGCCCGCAAATTTTTCCTTAAATATGTCACATATAAAAATTAATGGAAATTTCAGTTTATGTGATGAAATTTTTATCATGAATAGCTGATCATTAATAGCATGTGATCAAACTTAAAACTTTCGAACTATCATATAAAAGTCACATGATATTCGCGTTTGAAAATTGACTATTTTTTAATAAAGTACCAATTTTACAAAAATTTACTCTTTATCTTTAAACATCTTCTTGAAAATTGATCGGAGCTAGCTGAAATAATAATAGAAAATATAGAATTAATTATGATAAAAAAAAGTTACTATTATGAGTTTTGGGATTATGAAGTAGAATTTCAACTTTAAATAAGAGTCAAATAAATAATAATTTTTTTTTAAATTTGTAAAATTTGTTTTTACTAATTAACATCAAAAACATTACTAAGCAACTTCAAAGTTGAGAATGAATCACATTTACCACAAAATTCTCACACCCATTACTTTAAAATTAACCGAATAATAAATTTTTAAAATTTATACAATAATTTTTTGAAATTTTAAAATATAAACAATTATTATTTAGTTAAATTTAAAGTAATAGGCATGAAAATTTTATGGTGGATGTGATTCATTCTAAACTTTGAGGTTACTTAGTAATATTTTTGATATTTAATTAGTAAATAATTGACTTATATAGGTAACAATTATTTTTAAAATTTTTTAAAAAAAAATTTAACAAAAGTATTTTATTTTTAATTTTTTTTTGTACATATGATATTTTTATTAAATTTTAAAATTTTAAATAAAAATATATAATCATTGTCTATAAAAATTACAAAAATGATTGGTCAATATTTAAAGAAATTATTAAAGGATTTACATTAATTTTTATAAAATGCAGGCAAATTTGCCCGCAAAACAGTTTAAGGGATAATTTTTACAATTATAATTTGAATTATTATTTATTTTTTAGTTATTTCATTTTTTTTCTTGTTTAATATAAGTTGTACAAAAATAAACCAATTGTAATACAATGAATAATCTAAATTGTATTCGATGCTTATTTGTGCTTATTGCATAAATTAGCATAATTCATTTACCAATTTCACAATAATGTCCTAAGAAAAGACAAACAAAAAAAAATAGAAAGCCTGGATGGACAATTTAATCATTGAAGATACTTTTCAAAAAGAAAATATCTTATTTTATCAATATTTTGAATTTGAAGATGTAAAACTAATTCATGGAAATGTTTATAAAGCCACTTTTAAAACTTCTTGAAAAACTGTTGCTCTTAAATGCATTTCTTTAAATAATAAATTTACACTGGACAATTTAATAAATGAAGTTAAATTTTATTCTATTATTATATGCTAATATTTTTATCGTTTTTATTTAAAATAGATTAAAAAATATTGTAAATTGATAGTATTCTTAGATTTTATGGTATTACTAAGCAAGGTAATATATCTATATTATTAATTCTGGATCTGAATTTGTGCACTTTAACATTTTTGATTGGTTGTATTGGCCATGGCACGTTACTGTGAAATAAATCTAAACGTTTTTAATTGGTTGTCCATAGCACGTTACTGTAAGATAAATCTAAATGTGATTAAAATGGTTGCTTTTCCTTTTTAAGTAAAGCGATTAACAATAAAATAATGTTCCGATCCTATTTCAAAATACAATCTGAATTAGATCCAGATTTTCTTGATCAAATCTGAATTTTAGGATTTATCTTTATTTTTAGGATTCATTCTTATTTTTAGGATTTTTTATTGTAGCAGTGGACGTTAATTTATTACACCCAAATTTATTAGTAAATCATTACACCCTATCATCATTTTCATAATACAAGACTATGACAAATAAACAACAAAATTAGTATTGCTAAAAATATAGGCAAAACTTTTTATTGAACTATTTAAAGAACATTCAAAATCTGAGCTTCAATTTCCTAAATTACATTCATGGGTGTTCCATATTTGCTCTTCAATTCGTGAATTTGGTGCCATTAATGGGTATACAACAGAAACATATGAAAGCCTCCATAAAGATTATGTCAAAAAGCCTTATAAATTAACAAATAAAAAAGAAATTGAAAAACAAATAATGAAAATTGTAAGTATTCTTTTTTGGTAAAAATCGTTATATAACGTTATTAAATTTATATTAATACATTTTTCTTTAGATTCGCCGCAAAGCCATTATAACAGAAAGTTCCTCAAAAGAAATACCAAAAACCCCAATAGCATTAAAATATTCAAAAAAATTATATGAATTTTGTATACAAAATGCTGAAATTTATATTCAAACAAGAATGAATGATCCTGACCTCGAAAAAGAAATGAAACTTGGCTTCGAAAAATTTTTGGAGTGTTTAGATGTATATCTAGAAATCTATCATTAAAATTTATCTGAACACGAAAAAATTGATATGATATTTCATATATATGGTGGTGTGACATTAAAATTTGGTTTAATAATGCGTGCTACAAATAAATTTCATAAAAAACCTATATTTAGTAATATTGCAGTTAAAATGAATGCAGATGAAATCTTTGAATACACATCAGATAATGGTGTATGCTTTGCTCAGGTAAAGATCAAAATTAATATCTTGTAAAATAATGATGAATATTTAATTATTATTAATATTTTATAAATAGGTTCTTTTAATAACTGAAATAATAATAAATTATGAAAAACCAATGCATCTCGCACTCATGTAGTGGTATTGATTCCTGAAATTATTTAGAAAAATTTTTAATAAAAATCGTTATACAACGAATTAAAATATTATATAAAGATATATATTGTTACCTGCAGAAGAGTTACATCAGATTCTTCATAATTTTCTTTTCTTGATAATAAATACATTTTGTTCCATTTTAAATATACTTTAGTAATTTTGTTATTTTTAATAAAATTCAGACTTCCGGAATCTTCGTAGAATTCGTCTATAATAAAAATCATTATTTTCATAAGGCTCCGATATTTCGAAGCAGTAAGTAAAGTAAGATGTAAAAAACTGTTGGGAAACGATTTTAGATCTTTATAACGGGGAATTTTTGTAATGCGACGATTCATTTCATCGATAACAGATTTTCCACATTGTTTATTAATTAAAATTTTTGTAAAGTTTAATTGATATTGGAAAAGGCCAAGATCAAGGTGATGCATTCTATCGGGTACTGTAGCGGCATATATGTTGATATTCCTATTAAATTTTAAATTTTGATTAATACTTTTATTATTTTATTTAAAATTATAAAATTCCATACTTACGGGACACTCCAAAAAAAATTTCGTACATTTTCGATATTAACTTTTTTTCCTTATTATTTTTATAATATAATTTTATATTATTGTGAGATCTTGGTTCTATTTGATTACTATTTAAGTTTATATTTGATAAATCTTCCTTGGAAACGAGGCAAAAATAACAGGGTAATTTGATTTCGTTGATTTATATGTTAATGCAAATGTGCATGCTTCGGGCCAGTCAGAAATTATCATAGAAATTCTAGGGAAACACCAAAATATACTATTATTTAATTCTAATTCTATACCATTATCGTCATATAACGGAGACAACAAAAATTTGAGAGATTTATGAAAAGTTCCATCAGGAATTAAATATAAACGTTCTAGTGCGTCCAAAATACACCGATTTATAGCGTCCTACGAACACCACCTACGTTCATATAGCATATTAAATATGCCGTTCTAGTGCGTTCTTCGAACGCTTCGTATATATAGCGTACTAAAACGCACCGTTCTAGTGCGTTCTCCGAACGTTTCGTATATATAGCGTACTAGAACGTACCGTTCTAGTGTATTCTCTGAATGTTTCGTATATATAGCGTACTAGAACGCACCGTTCTAGTGCGTTCTCTGGACGTTTCGTATATATAACGTCCTAGAACGCCTCTATATAATTCCGGATGTACACTCATTTAATGATTACTTTTTTTTTGTTTCACTTTCATAATTTTATAATATGATGCCAAGTAATTACAAAAATCCTTTATTTATATTATGTATATTAAATATAATAAAAAAATATATTAAATTTTTCATCGAAAAAAAACGTTATATAACGTAATATTCTCGATTTTTTTTTGCTAAAAGTCTAATTTCAAAAATACTTTTTTTTTAATTTTCAAAAATTTTTTTTTTCAATTTCAACTAACTACACCAAAGCAGTGATGGACATTTTAGGTCATATCAATCATCAGTAGGTCATAAAAGCTCATAATTTACTATAGGTCATAGTAGGTCATATGGTCATAACTATAATTGACCAATAGGTCATAATTGGTCATAGGCCAACACTGCACCAAAGAATATATCACACACACATG
Organism: Diversispora epigaea; assembly: GCA_003547095.1. Classification (NCBI taxonomy): domain Eukaryota; kingdom Fungi; phylum Glomeromycota; class Glomeromycetes; order Diversisporales; family Diversisporaceae; genus Diversispora; species Diversispora epigaea. The sequence goes on along the minus strand of PQFF01000283.1, from coordinate 276,188 downwards.
CAGATATTTTAGAAAGAGAAAAAATAATGGTAAATAAAAATATTTAATTTATTTGTTAAAGAAGTGGGAATAAATCTATATAAAGAGTAAAATAATATATTATTTGAGATAAAATAATGTCAAAATATAATTTAAAGAAGAGAATATAATAATATATATATATATATAACGAAATGTTTCGTTATATATTCAAAATGTAATAAATAAAAATATATTTTATTCATAAGCCACGTAATACAAGAAAATCCAAAATCAACAATAACAATAAAGAAGCAACAGCACATCATCAATATCAGTTTCAACTCCTACTTCGGCATCAAGATCAATAGCAACAACAAGATCAACTTTAAAATTAACATCAAAATCAATCCCAACAAAATCAAAATCTTCCGCTTCAACTCTTACCACGTTAACTCCAACTGCATCGACTCCAACTACATCAACTCCTACTGCATCAACTCCTACTGCATCAACTACTACTGCATCAACTACTACTGCATTAACTACTACTGTATCAACTACTACTGCATCGACTACTACCGCATCAACTCCTACTGAATCAACTCCTACTGCATTAACTCCTACTGCATCAACTCAATTCACATCTTTTTCAATTTTCAAAAGAAAATCCCAATCATCATCTTCATTGGATGAAGCTAACAAACTAATAAATTTGGGGGTAATAAACGCTATATATCGGTTTTGAAAATAATTAAATATATTATAAGATAATTAATGTTGAATTTCTACAATTTAGATAAAAAAATGAATCAAAAAATAATAAATACACTACTAGAAATAAAAAAAGACATAACTAAAATAAAAAAAGACATTACCGAAATAAAAAAAAATGGAAATTATTCAAATAATTCGAAAAAACAGAAGAAATCGGAAGAATTATATTTAAATGTAAGAATTTTGTTATACTTTATTTTCTATATATATAAATAAAAATTAATTATAAATATTTTTTACAGGAGATAGCCAATATTGTATCGGAACCATTTATAGAAACAGATATATACCCGGACTCAGAAAAATTAAAAAAAGAAACAAAGAACTACATAAATTCGACCAATCCCAGATTTCTTGCAAAATATTCGAAAAAAAGATGGAATTTGTATTTTGAAAAAAGTATTCATAGTAAGGTATATAATTTAATTAATAATTTATTTTATATTAAACTAGTGCGATGGTGGCACTTCGTGCCACCATCTTATAGTATATTTTATTGCTCGGTTTTTACAAAACGTGACGAATTTTTGGGGTTGCACACTGTACTTAATATTGATGATCATCAATGTACATATTTAATGGCTGAATGAATAAATAACCAAAAGTGGCTTTAGCATATGAAAATTTACACTAATTAAAGGATTTGCAAAGAATGGGGATTTGTGCAATGAAACAAAATTTTCTGTTTTAGGTGGGAGAATAAGTGAAGGAGTAATTGTTAAACTTGTTTCAATTATATCGTGATCATTTTAAGTCGAATTGAAATTAATACTAAACTTTTTACATATAAAAGTGTTTCAGTGTAGTGTAATAACGTTGAGAATTTTTTTATAATATTATTTTTTTTTTACTGTAATAATAATAACAAAGAATTGAAATTTCGTTATGCTGTGTTATACTGATACCATTGTGAAAATTAAGTGTGTCCGTAAAACCAAGAGGAAAGATACCAAATTGATGATTGTGTGGGCTATTGGTACATATCCAGTGGATCGTGAAGGTAGCGAGATTGAGATGGTTCTATTTGTTCCCATCGAACCTGATGAAAGGGATCTCGAGACCCAAGCAGTTTTTGAGAAGGATAGGTTTTATTCTGTTGGTGGTAAAATTGTGCCTAGTTCTTATGAAGGAGTTAGGAGACCGAAGGTAATGATCATTGGTTAATTTGATTTTATAAAAGTATACTTATTTTTTT
>PQFF01000283.1:257921-274155 GCA_003547095.1 Diversispora epigaea | reverse complement strand
TGATTGTGTGGGCTATTGGTACATATCCAGTGGATCGTGAAGGTAGCGAGATTGAGATGGTTCTATTTGTTCCCATCGAACCTGATGAAAGGGATCTCGAGACCCAAGCAGTTTTTGAGAAGGATAGGTTTTATTCTGTTGGTGGTAAAATTGTGCCTAGTTCTTATGAAGGAGTTAGGAGACCGAAGGTAATGATCATTGGTTAATTTGATTTTATAAAAGTATACTTATTTTTTTTTACTTTTATAGATGACGGTATCTGTTTCTACTGATTTGATTATTCTTAAATCTCTTAATCCGAATGTGAACAAATGTCCGTTGAAAGTTTCTTTAGTGGGAATTCCTCAGGAATTACCTCGAGTTTTGGAAAACGACGAAAACGCTATTTTTAATGTCTTGATAAGTGATTATACTGGTCAAGATGTTAAATTTGTTATCAAAATTGTGTTTCAACATTTAAATTCTCGATTTGCACATTTAAAGAATACGATTCGTCCACAAGATTCGCTCATTTTTGTCGTGGGACAGATGGAAATTATTGATAATGATTTTTATGTTTATGCGAAAGATATTAATTTTGTTAATACTCAATTTTTATCTAAGCAAAAAAGTCTTGATAACAGTCTCTACAATTCGTTAAGCACCGCTGTTAATGCAACTCGGTCAAAACTTATCGCTACTCATCGTAATGTTGTCGAAAGTCAAAAAGAAACTTTGGAAGTTGAAACATTTACAACTTCGGGTAATTTCACTGATAATGTTGGTCCATCGTCAAAGCGTGTGAAAATTGAATCTGTTAATAATTCCACCGAAAAAAGTGACTTGCAGTTTAATGAGGTTGATGTGAGTGATGTTGTTCAATGCAATGAGACTGAAACAACTGTGAAAAGAGGAAGGTATAAAAAAAATGTTGATGATAAGAAAGGAAAAGGTTACGTAGGTCGATCTTTGTGTAGTACTTCGAAATTGCATAATCGTGATACAGATATTATTAGTAATGAGAATGAATAAGCTTATTTTTTTTTTATTTTGTATTTATCATGAGTCATTTATTAATTGTATTNAGAATTTGAAGAGTAATCTTGTTCAGTGAGTATTAAAATATGATTTCGTTGACGAACTCTTGTTAGAGCAGTATAAAGTTGACCGTGACCAAATACGGGGGTGCATAAATCAAGTACAACACGATCTAATATTTGCCCTTGCGAAGAATTGAATGTTGAAGAATAAGCTAAGCATAAAGGAAACTGACGACGTCTAATTTTGAATGGAAAATGGGGAATGCTAAACAGAAAGGTGATTCGTGGTAAATGTGCAATGCAACCTGTTACAGGGTTCTGCACTATAATTAATCGGTGACCAATATTCATAATAATAATTCTGCTATTCTTGTACAGACCATCTCGCAACGAAAGATTACGCATTATGGTTGCTATACAGCCACGTTTTAATGTAAGGCGATGCTTGGGTATTCCAGGTGCATTGAGTGAATTCAGTAGTTCAGCAGTAATTATATTTTTTTGAATTACTCGATTTTCTCGTTGGATATGGTTTGTTGTTTTATTATCTGCTAAATCGTCCATACTGTATAAATCAATTGCGTCACCTTTTAGTTGCTGCAAAATAATATCATTGATTGAATTTACTTCTACGTTTAATAGGCAGAGAATGGCTCGTTGAAGGCATGCAACTGGATTGTTTAATATGGTTGTAGGAAACACGAAATTAATTGCATCATCTAGTTCGTGTGTTGTGGTTAATAAGGACGAAGAAACATTTTCTCTACTAATACCGTCGCCAACATCGTGAATATTCTGGATCGTGAGCATCCCGAACTGGCTTTTGAAGGTTATAAACTTTAAATGTGTTCCATAATGGAGATGACTTAATTGATTCGAGAATTGTGACGATTCGCCCACCACTTGAAACTATTGGAGAAACTTGGTGAAAATCTCCTATGCCAATAAAAATTTTTCCACTGAATGGCAAGTTGCAATTGCAAAGATCACGAAGTAGTACGTCCACTGCTTTAACATTACCCTTTTGAGCCATCGGTAACTCATCCCAAGCGATAGCAGACGATTCTTGAATCAACTCAGCACGTTCGCTATTTTGATTAACTTGACATCTACATCCGTCGTCATTATGTTCAACCAGAATACGAAACAAAGAATGTGCAGTGCGACCCCCATTATAGTTAAGAGCAGCCAAACCGGTTGTGGCACACGGAATAATTATTTTTTTTAAACTTCTTATCGTAGTACATATAGTGTTTACTAAAAACGTTTTACCACGGCCTGCGCGTCTGTTGATGAAGATGGTCAAAGGTTTGTTTTTATGCACATGATACATAATTTCTTGATAAATTTTTTTTTGTTCAGGATTTAGTTGACAAACCATTTTTTCTTTTTCTGCAATCAACATATCATAGTTACTGTATTGTTCTCGAATGCGCATTATTTCGTGAAGACAGCTGAGTGGTTTAGTTAAGCCGATCTGTGTTATGTCGCAACCATGTTCTTCTAAAAAATCAGAAATCCATACTAACACTTTATTTTCTCCTTGTTGTGTATTGTCCGTTCTATTAATATAATCACTTGATAAAAGTCCACAATAGTTTTGCCAAACCGCTTATGCTGCCATACCTTCTAAGATTAGGCGACAAAAAAGCAAACGGAGTTGTGCCGGTGTACAATTATATGACACAGCTTCAGCAAAACATTGTTCGTTTTCGGTTACATCGTCTAATAGACCTAGAGCACGTGCCACATCCTGAAAGGTTGGATACATTATTCCATCTATTTTTCGTAGTTCTTCGAAAGATCTCGTTGCGCGATAATTTAAAAGTATACAAAGATAATATTTTTCACCTACACACGGACGTACTATATTCATCCGTGTTATATGCAGATGATTTTGTCTGTAAGGTTTCACGATACGTTGGTGATATCCTTCTTGCTTTTTTTCTAAATAAGCGTTTAAAGACAGTAAATGTTGGTCAATCGGTTTTCCTGCGTAACTGAAAGAATACAATTTGTTATATCTACAATAAGTAAGGTTGTTGAATTCGGGATTCGACGGACAAAAAAAATAACGCTGCAAAGTAGAAAGATTGTTATTACTACTTCCGCGTAAAATAATTTGTTCTTCAGGCAGGTGAACCGGCAAACATGTTACGGACGGTGACTGTGAAGTCATCTTATATTTAAAGATACGCCAAACTGCTTCCATCGCGAAAAGGTAACGTGCATTGAGATAGTCTTTAATTTCGTCAATTGTTTCGTGTTCTGGTTCATTATTTTCTTCTATCTGAACGGTAACCATTGTTCGATCTGGTCCCTTATATATATATTTGTAAAGGTAAGAAATTACATGTGATGTAGATGCTACTTCGACATTTATATGCGAATTTAATTTAAGTAAAAGAAAAGCATTGTACGGAACTATGTCAATGTCATTTTCAGTGTGACGTCGGTAATGAACATGGCCTTGTCCATCGATTACCGTATGTTCTCGTATTGCTTGAGGATAATTCCAACGGCACTGATTATCTTGCCATGTACATCTTTGACCGTATTGGTGGATCATAAATTGTTTTACTAATTCACGGAAATGGTTTTGTTAAGAATTGTTTTCTACAGGTAGCTCTGCGCTAATTACTTTATCGATATTTTCAGGTTGAAGTAGATTTGGCGTTGATTTAATTATAATATGTGCATGCGGCAGACCACGTTTTTGGAATTCGACAGTATACATGTAATATACAATTTTGCCAAAATATTTTTTCAACAATTTGCGCAAATAAGTTAAATACTGTTTAAATACACGTACAACAATGTCAGGTCGATCAGCATAGTTTTGACCGGTACGCAATTGTTGTTGAATCTCTTGCCAATTCGGATTTGTTGTGAAGGTAATAAAAAGTGTTGGCCGACCGAGTTTACTTACAACCGCGAGAGCATCCATCATTTTTTTATAAGACCATCTATATGAGAGTGTGTGCGAAGCTGGCAAATAAATATTGTCAGGACGTAATTCCGATTCATCACCCAGTGACTCATCTTCTTCATGTCCCCCTTTTAGAAATCTGCGTTGCTCTTTGCGTATAAATTGCAGACGTTCATCGTCCACTCGGCTAAACATATCTACTAAATATTCGTTAAACAAATGACCAAGTGAATGGAACCTAGTTTCGGTCATAATACGATAATGATAATAATCGACTTGTGATATTTTTTGTGAATTAGAATTAGTGTCTATCCAATACATACGCCAACCGATTTCACCATACGGAAAAAAAAGTGGATACTGCAGTGCCGCATAGTGTTCATTGAGAATATTAATATAGTCAGGTTTGTCTTCATCGATACGCCAAATTTGTACGCACCATTCTTGAACTACGGCTGTTGAGTGAACAATTGTACATACAGCAATTTCAGCGTCAGCTGTTGGTTGTTGAATTACTAATCTTGCTTGTAGATAATTCGTATCACGTAATCGATATAAACCTTGAATAAACGGGTTTACCACCGCTAACTCTTGTTCAATAATATCAACAATATTTTGATCCAAGCTACGTTGATTTGCATTACAGTTTCGCGCTTTAACGTCATATACAAACCAGTTAACCGGATAGCCCTTCATGTTAGCGGAGTGAATTTGATGATACACGCGACCGTTAATGGCGAAAGCATGTGGGTGTGGCAAGTGAACTACACCACCTGTATAGCCAAACGTTGTAAAAGAGAAGAGCGAATTGTACTGACGACTAAAATGACTAAAATTAGTGATGACATTTGACGTGTAAAGATTTCGTAAAGCAAGTGGTAAAGGTCGCAACGGTGGAATTACATGTCTCAGCATTGGATTATAACAAAAATTCTTTGGTTCCGATGGGAAGAGTTGCGATCCACATTCAGAACATAATCGGCTCTATCTAGGAGAATAAACGCATGCACGGCTGTTACATATAATCATTAATTCGTCCCACCACGGCAAACAATCTATACATGTCGTCAAAACTATTGAATTGAGTCAGACGCAATTAAAATTTAAAAATTTGGAATTGAGTCATATGAAAAATTGACGCAATTGACGCAATTGACGCAATTATTTTGACGCAATTACATAGACGCAACTAAATTTCAATAGTTGAGTCAATGGCTTTTTACTTTTGACGACATGTATAAAACAATCGTTGCGACTACCATTGATATTATTGTTATAATTGCTGTTCAGGTTATTAGTTGGACCTTCAATATTTTTTGGTAACGATGCTATGTTACGTTTACTTTGATTTTGACGTGTAAAGTCGACGTGAACGTCTACCCATAGCTTTAAGCGAAAAAATGGTTAAAAAAAAGAAAGTTACAGTTTCAATTACATTTTCGTTTAATGATTGGTTCTCGTCATTTATTATTATTGTTTATTTTTTTGTTACGTTATTATAAAAAGAGCTTTATACATTACAATTGCAAGTATTGAAGCAAGTTTGGTATTACCCCTTTTACTGGTTTCAACGGATTTTGTTATTTTCGCTAGATTATAAAGGGAAAATAGTTTGGCTAATTAATGTTAAAAATAGTCACATTACAATTTTTACTACACGAATTTTCACTTNTTGTATTTATCATGAGTCATTTATTAATTGTATTATTTTTATTATTATTATTTTTTTTTTTTTTTAATAAAATAAAAAATACTGTTCGTAATGTTGTTTTCTGTTAGTTTTTACATATATTTTTTTTTTAATCTAAGTTTATTTGAGTAATTCTGGGTATACTATGTTTTTGGTAATAAAAGAATTTGAAGAGTAATCTTGTTCAGTGAGTATTAAAATATGATTTCGTTGACGAACTCTTGTTAGAGCAGTATAAAGTTGACCGTGACCAAATACGGGGGTGCATAAATCAAGTACAACACGATCTAATATTTGCCCTTGCGAAGAATTGAATGTTGAAGAATAAGCTAAGCATAAAGGAAACTGACGACGTCTAATTTTGAATGGAAAATGGGGAATGCTAAACAGAAAGGTGATTCGTGGTAAATGTGCAATGCAACCTGTTACAGGGTTCTGCACTATAATTAATCGGTGACCAATATTCATAATAATAATTCTGCTATTCTTGTACAGACCATCTCGCAACGAAAGATTACGCATTATGGTTGCTATACAGCCACGTTTTAATGTAAGGCGATGCTTGGGTATTCCAGGTGCATTGAGTGAATTCAGTAGTTCAGCAGTAATTATATTTTTTTGAATTACTCGATTTTCTCGTTGGATATGGTTTGTTGTTTTATTATCTGCTAAATCGTCCATACTGTATAAATCAATTGCGTCACCTTTTAGTTGCTGCAAAATAATATCATTGATTGAATTTACTTCTACGTTTAATAGGCAGAGAATGGCTCGTTGAAGGCATGCAACTGGATTGTTTAATATGGTTGTAGGAAACACGAAATTAATTGCATCATCTAGTTCGTGTGTTGTGGTTAATAAGGACGAAGAAACATTTTCTCTACTAATACCGTCGCCAACATCGTGAATATTCTGGATCGTGAGCATCCCGAACTGGCTTTTGAAGGTTATAAACTTTAAATGTGTTCCATAATGGAGATGACTTAATTGATTCGAGAATTGTGACGATTCGCCCACCACTTGAAACTATTGGAGAAACTTGGTGAAAATCTCCTATGCCAATAAAAATTTTTCCACTGAATGGCAAGTTGCAATTGCAAAGATCACGAAGTAGTACGTCCACTGCTTTAACATTACCCTTTTGAGCCATCGGTAACTCATCCCAAGCGATAGCAGACGATTCTTGAATCAACTCAGCACGTTCGCTATTTTGATTAACTTGACATCTACATCCGTCGTCATTATGTTCAACCAGAATACGAAACAAAGAATGTGCAGTGCGACCCCCATTATAGTTAAGAGCAGCCAAACCGGTTGTGGCACACGGAATAATTATTTTTTTTAAACTTCTTATCGTAGTACATATAGTGTTTACTAAAAACGTTTTACCACGGCCTGCGCGTCTGTTGATGAAGATGGTCAAAGGTTTGTTTTTATGCACATGATACATAATTTCTTGATAAATTTTTTTTTGTTCAGGATTTAGTTGACAAACCATTTTTTCTTTTTCTGCAATCAACATATCATAGTTACTGTATTGTTCTCGAATGCGCATTATTTCGTGAAGACAGCTGAGTGGTTTAGTTAAGCCGATCTGTGTTATGTCGCAACCATGTTCTTCTAAAAAATCAGAAATCCATACTAACACTTTATTTTCTCCTTGTTGTGTATTGTCCGTTCTATTAATATAATCACTTGATAAAAGTCCACAATAGTTTTGCCAAACCGCTTATGCTGCCATACCTTCTAAGATTAGGCGACAAAAAAGCAAACGGAGTTGTGCCGGTGTACAATTATATGACACAGCTTCAGCAAAACATTGTTCGTTTTCGGTTACATCGTCTAATAGACCTAGAGCACGTGCCACATCCTGAAAGGTTGGATACATTATTCCATCTATTTTTCGTAGTTCTTCGAAAGATCTCGTTGCGCGATAATTTAAAAGTATACAAAGATAATATTTTTCACCTACACACGGACGTACTATATTCATCCGTGTTATATGCAGATGATTTTGTCTGTAAGGTTTCACGATACGTTGGTGATATCCTTCTTGCTTTTTTTCTAAATAAGCGTTTAAAGACAGTAAATGTTGGTCAATCGGTTTTCCTGCGTAACTGAAAGAATACAATTTGTTATATCTACAATAAGTAAGGTTGTTGAATTCGGGATTCGACGGACAAAAAAAATAACGCTGCAAAGTAGAAAGATTGTTATTACTACTTCCGCGTAAAATAATTTGTTCTTCAGGCAGGTGAACCGGCAAACATGTTACGGACGGTGACTGTGAAGTCATCTTATATTTAAAGATACGCCAAACTGCTTCCATCGCGAAAAGGTAACGTGCATTGAGATAGTCTTTAATTTCGTCAATTGTTTCGTGTTCTGGTTCATTATTTTCTTCTATCTGAACGGTAACCATTGTTCGATCTGGTCCCTTATATATATATTTGTAAAGGTAAGAAATTACATGTGATGTAGATGCTACTTCGACATTTATATGCGAATTTAATTTAAGTAAAAGAAAAGCATTGTACGGAACTATGTCAATGTCATTTTCAGTGTGACGTCGGTAATGAACATGGCCTTGTCCATCGATTACCGTATGTTCTCGTATTGCTTGAGGATAATTCCAACGGCACTGATTATCTTGCCATGTACATCTTTGACCGTATTGGTGGATCATAAATTGTTTTACTAATTCACGGAAATGGTTTTGTTAAGAATTGTTTTCTACAGGTAGCTCTGCGCTAATTACTTTATCGATATTTTCAGGTTGAAGTAGATTTGGCGTTGATTTAATTATAATATGTGCATGCGGCAGACCACGTTTTTGGAATTCGACAGTATACATGTAATATACAATTTTGCCAAAATATTTTTTCAACAATTTGCGCAAATAAGTTAAATACTGTTTAAATACACGTACAACAATGTCAGGTCGATCAGCATAGTTTTGACCGGTACGCAATTGTTGTTGAATCTCTTGCCAATTCGGATTTGTTGTGAAGGTAATAAAAAGTGTTGGCCGACCGAGTTTACTTACAACCGCGAGAGCATCCATCATTTTTTTATAAGACCATCTATATGAGAGTGTGTGCGAAGCTGGCAAATAAATATTGTCAGGACGTAATTCCGATTCATCACCCAGTGACTCATCTTCTTCATGTCCCCCTTTTAGAAATCTGCGTTGCTCTTTGCGTATAAATTGCAGACGTTCATCGTCCACTCGGCTAAACATATCTACTAAATATTCGTTAAACAAATGACCAAGTGAATGGAACCTAGTTTCGGTCATAATACGATAATGATAATAATCGACTTGTGATATTTTTTGTGAATTAGAATTAGTGTCTATCCAATACATACGCCAACCGATTTCACCATACGGAAAAAAAAGTGGATACTGCAGTGCCGCATAGTGTTCATTGAGAATATTAATATAGTCAGGTTTGTCTTCATCGATACGCCAAATTTGTACGCACCATTCTTGAACTACGGCTGTTGAGTGAACAATTGTACATACAGCAATTTCAGCGTCAGCTGTTGGTTGTTGAATTACTAATCTTGCTTGTAGATAATTCGTATCACGTAATCGATATAAACCTTGAATAAACGGGTTTACCACCGCTAACTCTTGTTCAATAATATCAACAATATTTTGATCCAAGCTACGTTGATTTGCATTACAGTTTCGCGCTTTAACGTCATATACAAACCAGTTAACCGGATAGCCCTTCATGTTAGCGGAGTGAATTTGATGATACACGCGACCGTTAATGGCGAAAGCATGTGGGTGTGGCAAGTGAACTACACCACCTGTATAGCCAAACGTTGTAAAAGAGAAGAGCGAATTGTACTGACGACTAAAATGACTAAAATTAGTGATGACATTTGACGTGTAAAGATTTCGTAAAGCAAGTGGTAAAGGTCGCAACGGTGGAATTACATGTCTCAGCATTGGATTATAACAAAAATTCTTTGGTTCCGATGGGAAGAGTTGCGATCCACATTCAGAACATAATCGGCTCTATCTAGGAGAATAAACGCATGCACGGCTGTTACATATAATCATTAATTCGTCCCACCACGGCAAACAATCTATACATGTCGTCAAAACTATTGAATTGAGTCAGACGCAATTAAAATTTAAAAATTTGGAATTGAGTCATATGAAAAATTGACGCAATTGACGCAATTGACGCAATTATTTTGACGCAATTACATAGACGCAACTAAATTTCAATAGTTGAGTCAATGGCTTTTTACTTTTGACGACATGTATAAAACAATCGTTGCGACTACCATTGATATTATTGTTATAATTGCTGTTCAGGTTATTAGTTGGACCTTCAATATTTTTTGGTAACGATGCTATGTTACGTTTACTTTGATTTTGACGTGTAAAGTCGACGTGAACGTCTACCCATAGCTTTAAGCGAAAAAATGGTTAAAAAAAAGAAAGTTACAGTTTCAATTACATTTTCGTTTAATGATTGGTTCTCGTCATTTATTATTATTGTTTATTTTTTTGTTACGTTATTATAAAAAGAGCTTTATACATTACAATTGCAAGTATTGAAGCAAGTTTGGTATTACCCCTTTTACTGGTTTCAACGGATTTTGTTATTTTCGCTAGATTATAAAGGGAAAATAGTTTGGCTAATTAATGTTAAAAATAGTCACATTACAATTTTTACTACACGAATTTTCACTTAATTGACTCCTTGATTGGCGTAAGTTTTCTTACTCATTCCTTATACTCATTTCGGCACACGAATTTCCACATAGTTGACTTCTCTGCAAATCCCTCGATTGGCATAAGTTTTCTTGATGTAATTTATTCATTCAGTTGCTAACGAAAAAAGTTTCTTTTTTGAGTTACTTTGCCACTTTGCTAGATCAAATGTTCGTTTCGGTACACAAATTTCCACCTGGTTGACTCCTTCGCAAATCCCTTGATTGGCATAAATTTTCTTATGCAACGGCTGCCTTTGGCGTGGTGATTCACTCATTCAGTTGCTAACGAAAAAAGTTTCTTTCGAATTAGCCTGTTATATGATTTCGCCTGTTGTATGATTTCACCTGTTGTATGATTTCGTGCTCTTGCCTGCTCACATTATGATACCTTGTGCCACATCACAAAATCTGTCACGTTCTGTTAGATCACAACACACGAACAGTTACATCACCTAATCAAATCACAAATAAAGAACCAATCAGTGTACTGATTGAAAAATCCATTTATTTTATAATATGATTTAATGACATTTAATAAAAAATGATGTTAAATAACGTTTTATAATATAGTTGCTATTGAAACTTCGATCAAAGAGAGGCAATATGGTTGCCAAAATTAAATCGTCAATATTTTCTACCTTTGGTGAAGATTCATTATCAAGTATTAATACCAGCGCGACGGAAAAAGAAATAATGGATTGGAAAAAAAAAGAAGAAGTTAGAAAAGCATTCAAAAAATTACATAAAAAGATAAATGAAGACGATGACGATGAAAAACTAACATGGTGTAATAGAATATTACAAAAAGCTTTTACAAATCCCGCTAAGAAAACAAAATACCTCCTTGCATTTGCTGTAGGAGTAATTGAAATAACTCTTGATCCCGATAATAGAGGTATACAAATAAAAGACGTAATCATGAAATCAAAAATCAGAAAATATATAGTAAGTTTTATATTAATTTATTGAAGACACCAGAAAAACAAAAAAAAATGTTAAATAAAGNTGCTGCCATACCTTCTAAGATTAGGCGACAAAAAAGCAAACGGAGTTGTGCCGGTGTACAATTATATGACACAGCTTCAGCAAAACATTGTTCGTTTTCGGTTACATCGTCTAATAGACCTAGAGCACGTGCCACATCCTGAAAGGTTGGATACATTATTCCATCTATTTTTCGTAGTTCTTCGAAAGATCTCGTTGCGCGATAATTTAAAAGTATACAAAGATAATATTTTTCACCTACACACGGACGTACTATATTCATCCGTGTTATATGCAGATGATTTTGTCTGTAAGGTTTCACGATACGTTGGTGATATCCTTCTTGCTTTTTTTCTAAATAAGCGTTTAAAGACAGTAAATGTTGGTCAATCGGTTTTCCTGCGTAACTGAAAGAATACAATTTGTTATATCTACAATAAGTAAGGTTGTTGAATTCGGGATTCGACGGACAAAAAAAATAACGCTGCAAAGTAGAAAGATTGTTATTACTACTTCCGCGTAAAATAATTTGTTCTTCAGGCAGGTGAACCGGCAAACATGTTACGGACGGTGACTGTGAAGTCATCTTATATTTAAAGATACGCCAAACTGCTTCCATCGCGAAAAGGTAACGTGCATTGAGATAGTCTTTAATTTCGTCAATTGTTTCGTGTTCTGGTTCATTATTTTCTTCTATCTGAACGGTAACCATTGTTCGATCTGGTCCCTTATATATATATTTGTAAAGGTAAGAAATTACATGTGATGTAGATGCTACTTCGACATTTATATGCGAATTTAATTTAAGTAAAAGAAAAGCATTGTACGGAACTATGTCAATGTCATTTTCAGTGTGACGTCGGTAATGAACATGGCCTTGTCCATCGATTACCGTATGTTCTCGTATTGCTTGAGGATAATTCCAACGGCACTGATTATCTTGCCATGTACATCTTTGACCGTATTGGTGGATCATAAATTGTTTTACTAATTCACGGAAATGGTTTTGTTAAGAATTGTTTTCTACAGGTAGCTCTGCGCTAATTACTTTATCGATATTTTCAGGTTGAAGTAGATTTGGCGTTGATTTAATTATAATATGTGCATGCGGCAGACCACGTTTTTGGAATTCGACAGTATACATGTAATATACAATTTTGCCAAAATATTTTTTCAACAATTTGCGCAAATAAGTTAAATACTGTTTAAATACACGTACAACAATGTCAGGTCGATCAGCATAGTTTTGACCGGTACGCAATTGTTGTTGAATCTCTTGCCAATTCGGATTTGTTGTGAAGGTAATAAAAAGTGTTGGCCGACCGAGTTTACTTACAACCGCGAGAGCATCCATCATTTTTTTATAAGACCATCTATATGAGAGTGTGTGCGAAGCTGGCAAATAAATATTGTCAGGACGTAATTCCGATTCATCACCCAGTGACTCATCTTCTTCATGTCCCCCTTTTAGAAATCTGCGTTGCTCTTTGCGTATAAATTGCAGACGTTCATCGTCCACTCGGCTAAACATATCTACTAAATATTCGTTAAACAAATGACCAAGTGAATGGAACCTAGTTTCGGTCATAATACGATAATGATAATAATCGACTTGTGATATTTTTTGTGAATTAGAATTAGTGTCTATCCAATACATACGCCAACCGATTTCACCATACGGAAAAAAAAGTGGATACTGCAGTGCCGCATAGTGTTCATTGAGAATATTAATATAGTCAGGTTTGTCTTCATCGATACGCCAAATTTGTACGCACCATTCTTGAACTACGGCTGTTGAGTGAACAATTGTACATACAGCAATTTCAGCGTCAGCTGTTGGTTGTTGAATTACTAATCTTGCTTGTAGATAATTCGTATCACGTAATCGATATAAACCTTGAATAAACGGGTTTACCACCGCTAACTCTTGTTCAATAATATCAACAATATTTTGATCCAAGCTACGTTGATTTGCATTACAGTTTCGCGCTTTAACGTCATATACAAACCAGTTAACCGGATAGCCCTTCATGTTAGCGGAGTGAATTTGATGATACACGCGACCGTTAATGGCGAAAGCATGTGGGTGTGGCAAGTGAACTACACCACCTGTATAGCCAAACGTTGTAAAAGAGAAGAGCGAATTGTACTGACGACTAAAATGACTAAAATTAGTGATGACATTTGACGTGTAAAGATTTCGTAAAGCAAGTGGTAAAGGTCGCAACGGTGGAATTACATGTCTCAGCATTGGATTATAACAAAAATTCTTTGGTTCCGATGGGAAGAGTTGCGATCCACATTCAGAACATAATCGGCTCTATCTAGGAGAATAAACGCATGCACGGCTGTTACATATAATCATTAATTCGTCCCACCACGGCAAACAATCTATACATGTCGTCAAAACTATTGAATTGAGTCAGACGCAATTAAAATTTAAAAATTTGGAATTGAGTCATATGAAAAATTGACGCAATTGACGCAATTGACGCAATTATTTTGACGCAATTACATAGACGCAACTAAATTTCAATAGTTGAGTCAATGGCTTTTTACTTTTGACGACATGTATAAAACAATCGTTGCGACTACCATTGATATTATTGTTATAATTGCTGTTCAGGTTATTAGTTGGACCTTCAATATTTTTTGGTAACGATGCTATGTTACGTTTACTTTGATTTTGACGTGTAAAGTCGACGTGAACGTCTACCCATAGCTTTAAGCGAAAAAATGGTTAAAAAAAAGAAAGTTACAGTTTCAATTACATTTTCGTTTAATGATTGGTTCTCGTCATTTATTATTATTGTTTATTTTTTTGTTACGTTATTATAAAAAGAGCTTTATACATTACAATTGCAAGTATTGAAGCAAGTTTGGTATTACCCCTTTTACTGGTTTCAACGGATTTTGTTATTTTCGCTAGATTATAAAGGGAAAATAGTTTGGCTAATTAATGTTAAAAATAGTCACATTACAATTTTTACTACACGAATTTTCACTTAATTGACTCCTTGATTGGCGTAAGTTTTCTTACTCATTCCTTATACTCATTTCGGCACACGAATTTCCACATAGTTGACTTCTCTGCAAATCCCTCGATTGGCATAAGTTTTCTTGATGTAATTTATTCATTCAGTTGCTAACGAAAAAAGTTTCTTTTTTGAGTTACTTTGCCACTTTGCTAGATCAAATGTTCGTTTCGGTACACAAATTTCCACCTGGTTGACTCCTTCGCAAATCCCTTGATTGGCATAAATTTTCTTATGCAACGGCTGCCTTTGGCGTGGTGATTCACTCATTCAGTTGCTAACGAAAAAAGTTTCTTTCGAATTAGCCTGTTATATGATTTCGCCTGTTGTATGATTTCACCTGTTGTATGATTTCGTGCTCTTGCCTGCTCACATTATGATACCTTGTGCCACATCACAAAATCTGTCACGTTCTGTTAGATCACAACACACGAACAGTTACATCACCTAATCAAATCACAAATAAAGAACCAATCAGTGTACTGATTGAAAAATCCATTTATTTTATAATATGATTTAATGACATTTAATAAAAAATGATGTTAAATAACGTTTTATAATATAGTTGCTATTGAAACTTCGATCAAAGAGAGGCAATATGGTTGCCAAAATTAAATCGTCAATATTTTCTACCTTTGGTGAAGATTCATTATCAAGTATTAATACCAGCGCGACGGAAAAAGAAATAATGGATTGGAAAAAAAAAGAAGAAGTTAGAAAAGCATTCAAAAAATTACATAAAAAGATAAATGAAGACGATGACGATGAAAAACTAACATGGTGTAATAGAATATTACAAAAAGCTTTTACAAATCCCGCTAAGAAAACAAAATACCTCCTTGCATTTGCTGTAGGAGTAATTGAAATAACTCTTGATCCCGATAATAGAGGTATACAAATAAAAGACGTAATCATGAAATCAAAAATCAGAAAATATATAGTAAGTTTTATATTAATTTATTGAAGACACCAGAAAAACAAAAAAAAATGTTAAATAAAGTTATAATTTAGGATAAAATTGAAAATGGAAATATCTATATTTCATCATCAGAATCAAAATCATCCTCAGGATCCGCCTCAGAATTCGAAAAGGATAATAATGACAATATAAATGAAGACAACGAAGATGATGGCGTAATTTATATTGACTCTAATGAAGAAAACGATATAAATTTGGATGAATACAATATAAATGAAAGCGATATGGAATGAAAAATGATGTTTATTACTTTAATATTTTAAAAAATTCATAACGAAATAATATTTTTTTATATATTTCATGTAATAATTATAATAAAAGTAAAATAATAGTTAATAAAAGAAAATAATAAAGATTGAAATTAAATTTTATACTCAAAAAAAGTATAATTTTTGAAAAAAACGAATAAATTAAATTAAAAAACGTTATTTAACGATAAATTTAATAAAAAAAATGCAAATAAACATTAAAGCAATTAATCCGACGTTCTAAATCACAATAAATACGTTCTGCTCATCTATGTTATTAAACGATGCTTTAAATATCATTATATATCGCGTAAAAACAAACATTTCGTACCGTACTGACTAACGATAATAAACACTGATATACAACGTTATTAATACGAAACGTTCGTTATACGTTCTAAAACAGTGATATATAACGTTATATATACACCGTTCATTAAACGTAGTATAAACGGTACGTATTTATAGCGTACTAGAACGTTACGTTCTAGTACGTAGGTGTCGTTCTAGAATGCAATACGAACGTTCCATCTATAGAACGTTATATAACGTTATATAAAAATTACTGATGTACTTAAAAAATTTTATAAATTATATTGCAAAAAATATC
>PQFF01000283.1:233407-256699 GCA_003547095.1 Diversispora epigaea | reverse complement strand
TGGTAACGATGCTATGTTACGTTTACTTTGATTTTGACGTGTAAAGTCGACGTGAACGTCTACCCATAGCTTTAAGCGAAAAAATGGTTAAAAAAAAGAAAGTTACAGTTTCAATTACATTTTCGTTTAATGATTGGTTCTCGTCATTTATTATTATTGTTTATTTTTTTGTTACGTTATTATAAAAAGAGCTTTATACATTACAATTGCAAGTATTGAAGCAAGTTTGGTATTACCCCTTTTACTGGTTTCAACGGATTTTGTTATTTTCGCTAGATTATAAAGGGAAAATAGTTTGGCTAATTAATGTTAAAAATAGTCACATTACAATTTTTACTACACGAATTTTCACTTAATTGACTCCTTGATTGGCGTAAGTTTTCTTACTCATTCCTTATACTCATTTCGGCACACGAATTTCCACATAGTTGACTTCTCTGCAAATCCCTCGATTGGCATAAGTTTTCTTGATGTAATTTATTCATTCAGTTGCTAACGAAAAAAGTTTCTTTTTTGAGTTACTTTGCCACTTTGCTAGATCAAATGTTCGTTTCGGTACACAAATTTCCACCTGGTTGACTCCTTCGCAAATCCCTTGATTGGCATAAATTTTCTTATGCAACGGCTGCCTTTGGCGTGGTGATTCACTCATTCAGTTGCTAACGAAAAAAGTTTCTTTCGAATTAGCCTGTTATATGATTTCGCCTGTTGTATGATTTCACCTGTTGTATGATTTCGTGCTCTTGCCTGCTCACATTATGATACCTTGTGCCACATCACAAAATCTGTCACGTTCTGTTAGATCACAACACACGAACAGTTACATCACCTAATCAAATCACAAATAAAGAACCAATCAGTGTACTGATTGAAAAATCCATTTATTTTATAATATGATTTAATGACATTTAATAAAAAATGATGTTAAATAACGTTTTATAATATAGTTGCTATTGAAACTTCGATCAAAGAGAGGCAATATGGTTGCCAAAATTAAATCGTCAATATTTTCTACCTTTGGTGAAGATTCATTATCAAGTATTAATACCAGCGCGACGGAAAAAGAAATAATGGATTGGAAAAAAAAAGAAGAAGTTAGAAAAGCATTCAAAAAATTACATAAAAAGATAAATGAAGACGATGACGATGAAAAACTAACATGGTGTAATAGAATATTACAAAAAGCTTTTACAAATCCCGCTAAGAAAACAAAATACCTCCTTGCATTTGCTGTAGGAGTAATTGAAATAACTCTTGATCCCGATAATAGAGGTATACAAATAAAAGACGTAATCATGAAATCAAAAATCAGAAAATATATAGTAAGTTTTATATTAATTTATTGAAGACACCAGAAAAACAAAAAAAAATGTTAAATAAAGTTATAATTTAGGATAAAATTGAAAATGGAAATATCTATATTTCATCATCAGAATCAAAATCATCCTCAGGATCCGCCTCAGAATTCGAAAAGGATAATAATGACAATATAAATGAAGACAACGAAGATGATGGCGTAATTTATATTGACTCTAATGAAGAAAACGATATAAATTTGGATGAATACAATATAAATGAAAGCGATATGGAATGAAAAATGATGTTTATTACTTTAATATTTTAAAAAATTCATAACGAAATAATATTTTTTTATATATTTCATGTAATAATTATAATAAAAGTAAAATAATAGTTAATAAAAGAAAATAATAAAGATTGAAATTAAATTTTATACTCAAAAAAAGTATAATTTTTGAAAAAAACGAATAAATTAAATTAAAAAACGTTATTTAACGATAAATTTAATAAAAAAAATGCAAATAAACATTAAAGCAATTAATCCGACGTTCTAAATCACAATAAATACGTTCTGCTCATCTATGTTATTAAACGATGCTTTAAATATCATTATATATCGCGTAAAAACAAACATTTCGTACCGTACTGACTAACGATAATAAACACTGATATACAACGTTATTAATACGAAACGTTCGTTATACGTTCTAAAACAGTGATATATAACGTTATATATACACCGTTCATTAAACGTAGTATAAACGGTACGTATTTATAGCGTACTAGAACGTTACGTTCTAGTACGTAGGTGTCGTTCTAGAATGCAATACGAACGTTCCATCTATAGAACGTTATATAACGTTATATAAAAATTACTGATGTACTTAAAAAATTTTATAAATTATATTGCAAAAAATATCATAAAAAACGAAAAATATTTTCATAAAATTACACGTAATTTTTTTTACGGTAGATATTTCTTGNATTTTTGAAAAAAACGAATAAATTAAATTAAAAAACGTTATTTAACGATAAATTTAATAAAAAAAATGCAAATAAACATTAAAGCAATTAATCCGACGTTCTAAATCACAATAAATACGTTCTGCTCATCTATGTTATTAAACGATGCTTTAAATATCATTATATATCGCGTAAAAACAAACATTTCGTACCGTACTGACTAACGATAATAAACACTGATATACAACGTTATTAATACGAAACGTTCGTTATACGTTCTAAAACAGTGATATATAACGTTATATATACACCGTTCATTAAACGTAGTATAAACGGTACGTATTTATAGCGTACTAGAACGTTACGTTCTAGTACGTAGGTGTCGTTCTAGAATGCAATACGAACGTTCCATCTATAGAACGTTATATAACGTTATATAAAAATTACTGATGTACTTAAAAAATTTTATAAATTATATTGCAAAAAATATCATAAAAAACGAAAAATATTTTCATAAAATTACACGTAATTTTTTTTACGGTAGATATTTCTTGCGCAAAAACTTATGCAAAAATTTACGCAAAAATTTATATAAAAATTTACGCAAAAATTACACAAAAATTTATACAAAAATTTACGCAAATTTTATATCTCATAATAATACATATAAAATTATGAATATTTTTGTGGAATTTTTTCGAGATGTCTAAAAATCCGTAATTTTACGGTAGATATTTTTTCGAAATTATTGTGCATTGAAATATTCCGTAAATATACGCAATATTTCGAAAGAATATTCGTATAATTATGGAAAATTTTATGTTTTGCAATAATTACAGAGATTTACGCCTAATAAAACTTCCTGATGTACTTTAGCTTCGTATTCTCAGCCTCTACCTCAACAAATTTCTTTCTAAACTCAATAATCTGGTTAACAAGATCAGATTTAATTTTCTTAACAAATTAATTGTAAATTGTGAATTTTTCATTATTTTATACAAGATACAAATATGTTCAAAAATAAACATATAATTTTGGACAAATCAAATTTGTTAAAATTTTGTTAAGAAAAATTTATATTAAGAATATAGCTCTATATCGAGTGTGAAAAATTTTGTAATATATCAAAATTAAATTTACAAATAAATAATATATAAGATACTAATTTTCTGATATGTAACTATGTACACTGGTCGAATGAACAAAAATTAGAATCCTATTAATGACACAAATATGCATAAATTGGATATTTTATTTGCGAAAATTCATAAATCAGAAATTTCTATTTATAAATCAGAAAAAATCGACTGCTTATACTTAATAAATTTTAGCAAATTTAACCATTAATCAGAATTCTATTCATGATAAAATTGTCCTATTTTTTTCATTTAACCAGTAGTAGCCACTGTAATTACCTCCAGTAAAGTAAATAACACAAAAATTAATATATATGTCCATATTACACGCAAAAATAACATATGATATATTAATACATTATACGTTTCTTTAATTGGTAGAGCTCCACATGAGCTGGTTCACGAATCTTATTATATAGTAGGCTCGCAAGCTGGCTCGAGAACCTTATAAGTAATTAAGCTCGCAAGGAGCTTTACTAATTGGCGTAAGCTGATATAAAATATAAAAATCTTTATTTTTTCACAATATTATAGTAATAATTTTTAATTTGTTAACTAATACAAATAATGCATTTATATATAATTCATTTTGGTAAAGATTTTTCCTATAAAATTATAAATAAAAAGAAAATCCATGTGTTAATATTAATTATTATGTTCTTACTTCTTTAATAACTCAAATTCTATATTTTCTTTTTCATAGATTTTTTCTAAAATTAAATCAATAGGTACAACACTAGACGTACTTTCGCTTTCTAAGATAAAATGATAAATTCTTCAAAAGAGACTATCTTGATCGTAGACTAGAGCATTAGAATCTCTAACAGCACCTATATATAATAATTAATTATTAAAAAAGTCAGATTAATCAAAAGGGAAATTTTGTAAATAACAACTTACCAAAGTTACTAGATTTGTCATGAATAATTAACAACATTTTAGCATATGTATCTACTTCGAACGTATTGGTTACTAAAATGTAACTTATTCTATTTTTCATTTTCCCAAAAATATGTTCTATTGCTCTATCAACTTTTTGGACAAGTATATTAGATTCAACTTTATAATATATAGTGAATTGAATATCCTCAATTTTAATATTTGATTGATATAATTTGTTGATAACTAATGCTTCATATTTGCTATCAACCTCACAAAAAACGAAGTCTAAAAGACGTCCCGATGCATCAATTCTTAAATCTTCATACTTGGTAATATTAGTACAGTAATATTTTATCAAATTATCCTATTAAATATATATTAGTGGATTAATATTATTGATATTAAAACAAAAGATTTAAAATTATTAAAACATACTTTATCTATTTTGCCCGGTTGAATTATTGAATCAACCACCTCTCCGATTCCATTATTTACAGTTAGTAAGTATTTTTTATCTGGTTGTTTTGTTGTTTTAAAAAATGCTCCTAATGTACACCTACCATCAAGTTTAGAATTACTAATACTAATTCTTGGCTTGAGATTCTGATATTTGTGATATGTGTCACTAGCTGTTGATACTTTCATAGTTCCATAATCAATCAACACTGGAAATTTTTTAAACTCAGTTGGTAAGTTACTAATTGGTGTTCCCCTCGGCAAATTTACTGTAGCGATAATATATGCTTTTCCGTCAACCATTCCTGGAAATGTAAAAGATAATGGAACCTTCTTTAAATATTCTTCCATTAGTTCACGTGAGGCATCATCAATTTGATCAAAAAGATTATCATTTTCAATAAAATAAACTTTACGATCTCCAACTACTGGAACTATAGTAGACATTTTATATTATTATTAATTGTTAATTTGTGAATAAATGAGAATTAGTAATCGATAATCATTAATAAATTGCAGAGTTAATCAGTTATATTATAATCTTATCAATCAGTGGCATATCAAATCACAAGTTAATTATTAATTAAAATTTTGTGTAACATTAAATAACAAAAGTTCGTTCTAATACAACTTGATTTTTTTTGAAGTAATATACTCTTCGACCTTAATAAACTTATATTTTTAAAGTTTTTGTTTATACATTTCAATAATTTTCTTTACAATATAATGCTTGTACAAAAACTTTAGTTGAATTACTTTTTTCTACTTTTTTAACTTAAATCCTGAAATGCAAGTATATTTACCAATTTAATTTTATTTTATATATCTGAATATTTGTATTTTTTTATTTAAAATCAAATTAATTAGAGTGTAAAAGTAAGTTACAATAGTTATTTTCATAGAAATTTTGTAATTTATATTTTATTACTTATTTATAATAAAGATTTACCAATAAAATAGTAAAATTAATAATATATATTATTATTATTTTCTATTTATTTATTTTTATAGTAATTCTACTATTCTTGTACCTTTTTAATAGTTCAAACTTCTGACAATTGTTCAAGAATGGAAATAATGGCATCATCTAGAAGCTGATTTTTATATATTTTTAATGTAAAAAAAATTTCTTTTTCTTTTTCGATGGTGATAAAGCTAGTGTCCTTAATTATTTTTACAAGTCTTTAATATTACAGATTTTTTAAATGAATTACGATACAAATCAGTAATTTTGTAACTAATTACAGATTTTTGTATAACAATAAAGTATATATTTGAAATTTTCATATTTCTAGCTTTAAATTGATACTTTTTTCATTTAAATCGAATAATTTTTGACCGAAATATTTTAAAATAAAGTTTACTAATTAAAAATTAATTTTAAAAATAATTACTAATAGTTTTTACATATAAAACTTTTAATTTTAATAATTAAATATTAAAAGTATTAATAATTAAACTTAAAGTTAAAAATAATTTGTATTTTATGTAAAAGTTTCAAATTCTGTACATTAAAATTAAAATAACTATAGATATTTAAACTTAAATGTTTAAAATTTAATAATAAAATTTTAAAATTAAATAATTANGCTGATTTTTATATATTTTTAATGTAAAAAAAATTTCTTTTTCTTTTTCGATGGTGATAAAGCTAGTGTCCTTAATTATTTTTACAAGTCTTTAATATTACAGATTTTTTAAATGAATTACGATACAAATCAGTAATTTTGTAACTAATTACAGATTTTTGTATAACAATAAAGTATATATTTGAAATTTTCATATTTCTAGCTTTAAATTGATACTTTTTTCATTTAAATCGAATAATTTTTGACCGAAATATTTTAAAATAAAGTTTACTAATTAAAAATTAATTTTAAAAATAATTACTAATAGTTTTTACATATAAAACTTTTAATTTTAATAATTAAATATTAAAAGTATTAATAATTAAACTTAAAGTTAAAAATAATTTGTATTTTATGTAAAAGTTTCAAATTCTGTACATTAAAATTAAAATAACTATAGATATTTAAACTTAAATGTTTAAAATTTAATAATAAAATTTTAAAATTAAATAATTACAAGTACCATTTTTACTTACGGAATAATTACGGACTTACAGAACAATTACAGACTTACGGATAATTATGAATTATGGAATTACAGATTTTTTTTCATTGAAATCCTTAATAACTAGGAAATGATGTAATCATTATAAGTCCAGAGCAACAATTGTTAATAAATTATTTTTATTTCTTTAAAATTTGATTATATTAATTAAGTTATTTGATTTTGAATCAATGTATTATACTATTAAATTGACAATTATTTTCATTTCTTTCAAATTTTATATTGAATCAATGTATTATATTATAATGTTCAAATTTAAATATAATTTAAATAAATTAAATAAAATTTAAATAGATTAAATAAAATTTAAATAAATTAAATAAAATTTAAATAAAATTAAATAAGTTAACAATAAAATATTTTTTCATGGTTTTAAAAGTTTCTTTTGATTTTATTACTTCAAATTTAAAAATTCATTGCAAATGTATTTATAATAAAAATTATTTAATTTTTTAATTTAGATTAACTAATTGTTTGATTATAGCACATCGCCCTCCGGATTATCTGTGATTCATGTGAATAACGTGTTTCCAGAAATAATTATTTTTTTGTTTAATATTTTGTGCAACAGTGACAACATGTTGACCGACCAATTAGATTGTGAACTTGTGATAAAAACAGATCGGCAAAGATGAAATAAAAGTCTTGTGGCAAAGAAAATGGCAAACCAAAATGCTTCTCGTGATACCCAAAGAAAACGTAAAAGAAAAATGAATGAAACACCCTATCAACGAAAGACACGACTATCTCAAGATAGTGGGAAGAAATGCGAAAAAAGAGCAAGAGAAACCACTGAAGAACGCATAGCGCGTCTCGCTATTAGAAAATAAAAACGTCAAAGGAGAGAATGTGGAGGTAAAAATCGTCAAAACGATGGCAGTGAGCAAACATCCCATAAAAATGTATTGAATTCTATTGATGAACAACAAACCCATAATATTTATTCGCAAAAACTCAGTCAACCTCAACCTCAAATTAACGTGACTGCGCTTAATGAATGCGATCGTGATGTTCTACGTCAATTTCGTATTAAAATGGACCAGTTAAAGTATAACTTTTGCCCCGTATGTAACGAGAGTTTTCCAACAATTGTATTTGTTCAGGGACAATGCTGATGTTGTCATAGTGAAAAAAATATACCAAAAAGATTCTCTGCCGAAAATAACATGAACCCGGGCAAAGTACCAGAAGAACTACGTAATCTTACAGAAATCGAAGAAATGTTTATCGCACAAGTATTTCCCGTAATGTCAGTATATAGACTTCGCGAAGGGCAATATGGATATCACAGAAATGTAATAAATTTTCCTCAGGATGTACATGAGTTTACCACACGACTTTCTCGGCATCCATCATTAATAAATATATTAATTGTGCATCGACAGTCCATAAAGTCAGTAACGTTCAGGGATTTTAATGTTTGTCGCGATAAAGTTGCTCGTACATTACATTGGTTAAAAATAAACAATCGTTATTACTCTGAAATTACCATTGATGATGAAATTCTCCTATCTTTACCTATCGATGGCTCAATAGAAGACCAGCTCCCGAAAAATCAAATAGATGATAATGAGTTAAATCAAATAGATGATAATAAGTTAAATCAAATAGATGATAATGAGTTAAATCAAATAGATAATAATGAGTTAAATCAAATAGATGATAATGAGTTAAATGAAGAAAATGAAAACGATAATGACATGATCACTTGCACCTTCGTTTCAAGTCTCCCATCAGCTCACACTGAAGATATTACTATTAACGAAACCCTCAAATGTATGCAAGATGAGAATTCTCCAGTAGCATGGCCAAATATAAATAATAACCCTGTTAACGAGTTCCAAACACCAGGCTATATTTCTCGAGCATTCCCAATCCTTTACCCAACAGGCTGTGCTGATCTTAGAACTGAACGTATTAGAGACATTAATCTGGCTGAATATTTTAAACACCTACTCTAATACAAAGACAGGAGATTCGTGCGTCATACACGCTGGCGATATTTTGCTTTGAATTCTCTAATGAGGTGGAGAGCATTGCAAAAGGGAAAGGTATACGTTAAACAAAGATTAAGTGATGATCAGATTAGCACTGAAGACCTGTTGGATATGATTGATCGGGGCGACAAGCATGTCGCTGACCGTATTATGCGTTATGGTGAAGGTTTGCGTAGGTCCCGACAGTTTTGAATGGCACGACGTAATGAACTGTCTGACATGATTAAGCAGATAGGATTACGTGAGCTCATATTTTTCACGTTTAGTGCTGCCGATTTGCACTGGCCCGAGCTCCACAAGCTTATGCTATCCAGCGAGAATTCTGTAGAAGAAACAGAATTAACTAAACATTATCACAAAAATGTAATAGATAATCCTCATATTGTTGTATGGTTCTTCAATAAGCATTTCGAAACTTTTCTTAAAGATGTTTTGATAAAGCAATAAGACTTGGAAGACTGGTGGTACCGTTTCGAGTGGCAACATCGTGATAGCGTTCATGTTCACGGTATCAGGAAAAGACGAGACGCGCCTACAATTGAATGGACAAGAATGAAGGAAGATGAAAATATGATGAGAAAAGTTGTGCGATATCTTGATGGTTTGATTTCTACAATTAACCCGAACCTCGATGCATCTATTCTTAATCGTCATCCATGTCAGAAGCGTCAAGAAGAACTAAATGATAATTTGCAGGATTACATAGAGTTAATTAATAAACTACAAAGACACACAAGATGCAGCTCCTCATACTGTCTTCGTGCTAACAGGGCAGGCCAACAATTTTGTAGGTTCAGATTCCCTAAGGATACAATTGATTGTACTATTGTGCGCGACGACGGACATGGACGACCGGAACTCATGACTGCAAGAAATGATCAATTTATTAATCCACACAGTCAACTTCAGCTGCAAGGTTGGCGCGCGAATGTCGATCTAAAACTCATTCTTACTACCTATGCAGCTTTGCAATACATTTTCAAATATGTAAGCAAAGCAGAACCACAATCAGCAACCTTCGCAAAAATACTTAATCAAATTCTTCAAAATAGTAACCCTGATGACCCCATACTTTCCTCAGTCCAGAAATTACTGCTTCGAAGTGTTGCAGAATGTAATGTTTCTGTTCAGGAGACCTGCCATCTTCTTGGAATTCCTTTATATCATTCAAGTCGTTCTTTTGTCTCATTGAACCTTAATAATGAAGCACCACGATGGCTTCGTGGAAGTAGTAGTACAGAAGATGGAGAATATATTAGAACAAGAGAAGTCGGACGGACAATAAAATCAACTTTACAGTATATGTGTTGCCCAAATCCCAAATAATTTGGGATTTGGGACGCCAAAATGCACAAATTACTAGTATTTGGGATTTGGGATTTCGGCAAAAGATACTAATTATAATTTGGGATTTGGGATTTGGAATTTCGGCATTTGGGATTTCGGCATTTGGATTTTGAATTTGGGCGGCAGGTATACTTTACAGTGATATTGGGAACAGCCTACAGAATTTGAGAATTTCACATTATTTCGACTTAGCTTAACTCATAAATTTACCAGGAATCAATGGAATAAATGCAAAAATGAAAACATATTACGTATTTTTCTACGACCGTCACCTATTCGAAATAGTTCCCAATGGGAGGATTTCTGTCGCGTTAAAGTTCTTTTTCACGTTCGACATAGAAATCTTGAGAATTTGACTGGAAACGGAACCAATAATTAGACAGTATTATATAACAGTCATTATGATGAGATTAACGCGGATCCAGATGATTTGTTTGGGAACCCTGTAGATAATGAAGAAAATGAGACTATCGATAATAATGATCAGGGAGAAGAGATCGAAGATAATAATGAGGATAAGTTTCGGTTTGATTGGATGCTGTTGGCAGAGATAGGTCCAAATGTAGTTATTGACAGTTCTTGCGATCTTGGAACTCTTAATATCGATAGAAACCATAGATGGACTGATAATGCTAGACAACATTATCTTGACTCTGACCTTGTAAACGCTGATGCTTTCATAAATCACGAAATTTCCAGAAATG
Source organism: Diversispora epigaea (assembly GCA_003547095.1). Lineage (NCBI taxonomy): Eukaryota > Fungi > Glomeromycota > Glomeromycetes > Diversisporales > Diversisporaceae > Diversispora > Diversispora epigaea. The sequence goes on along the minus strand of PQFF01000283.1, from coordinate 245,782 downwards.
ATCAAATAGAAGATGAGAATTTTGATCTTGTGGATTTTCAAACATTGAACGAAAAACAAATGGTTGTATTCAAACGAATAGAGGCACATTACCATAGTATTCTTGCGAGTTGTCAAGTGGAGGCACTAAGAATAATTATATTAGGGACTGCAAGGACGGGTAAATCACATCTTATAAAAGTGATTTGATGTCTACTTAGTCAGATGGCAGGAACTGAGTCTAGGTCGCCAGTGCTAATATTCGCTCCGACAGGTATTGCGGCATTTAACATTAATGGAATAACGATTCACTCGGCACTCTTGATTATAATAAATGACAGTAATAATCTAAGTTTAAACAGGGAACGATTAAAGCAGTTACAGGAAAGGTTAAAAGGTGTAATCTATATTATAATAAACGAGAAAAGCATGGTTGAACGTCGAATACTCACTTTAATTGACGTACGGTTACGTCAGGCCTTTCCTGAACATAGAAATGAACTCTTTGGAGACAGATCAGTTATTATGGTCGGCGATTTCGGTCAGCTTCCATCTGTGCTTGATCTCCCAATGTTTACTGATGTTACGCGAGATCTAGTATCTAATAACGGGCATGCGGCATACAAACAATTCCTAGAGGCAGATAAATTTGACATAATCCAAAGACAATCTGGAGATTCTGAAGAACAACGGGAATTTAAAGATATTCTTTTACGACTACGTAATGGAGAGTCCACATTTGATAACTGGAAAACACTTACCACATGAATTAAGGAAAAGATAAGCCGAACAGAGCATGAACGATTTTCTGATGCTATTTTTATAATTCCAAAGTGGTCTGATGTGGATGTCGTAAATCTAGATAAGCTTAGATCTCTAGGTGTTCCTGTTGCAAAAATCTACACTATACACACAGGTGGCTCTGAAGTAAAAAAGGCTGACTCTGATATAGCACATAGTCTCAAGACGTAATTATTATTGGCAAGAGGTACACGAGTTATATTGACAGCCAATCTGTGGACAAAAACAGGATTAATCAATGATTCATTAGAAACTATTCAAGATATTTTGTTCAGGGATCAAGGACCGCCTTCATTTCCTATAGCTGTTTTTATTGTCTTTGAAGAATATAAAGGCCACACAATCACCAATAAAGAAGGTATAAGAGTTTTTTCAATTACGCCAATTCGATGCACCTGGGAAGACAAGTCAGGAACTGCTTATTCACGTCTCCAGGTTCCTATTCGTCTCACGTGGGCCATAACGGTGCATAAAAGCCAAGGACTTACGTTGCCGAAAGCTTTTATAAATCTTGGCTCTAAAGAATTTGCAGCTGGTCTTTCGTTCATTACAATATCTTGAGTTCGTGCCCTTAAAGATCTCCTTTTAAGACCATTCGACTTTAAAAGACTCCAACACATCAAAGATTATAGAAGGCTACAAGAAAGGAAAGATGGGGAGGAACGATTAGTTTCCCTGATACCTAAAAATTGAAAAGAGCTGTTAGCAGAGTGTAACGAATCTCACAATGCAACAGGAATACTTATTTTTTCTTTATTAGTAAGTTTCGTCTTGTTTCATAGTTGGGTGCGAGCGATTATAGCGAAATAAAAAATAAAAAAATAAAAAAAATAAAAAATAAAAAGTTTCGTTCTCGTGTGTCATTATTTATTATTTATTTTTATTTTTAAAAAATTTTTTTAATCTAATTTGATTTTTTTGATCTAACTGATGATAATCTAATCTAATGGTTATGTGGTGATGTACTTTATCTAAGAATCGTTATCAAAAAATCGGACAGACACCATTTACAAAAGTTCTGTTTTTGATATTACTCTATTTGATGTATCAAAACCGAAACTTTGGTATCACTTTACTTGTCCAATATAATGTCCTATGCTATGCTCCGGTATACGTGTTGCCCAAATCCTAAATAATTTGGGATTTGGGACGCCAAAATGTACAAATTACTAGTATTTGGGATTTGGGATTTGGGATTTTGGCAAAAAATACTAATTATAATTTGGAATTTGGGATTTGGGATTTCAGCATTTGGGATTTCAGCATTTGGATTTTGAATTTGGGCGGCAGGTATATGCTCCGGACAATTATAATACAGGTAATAATATTATAACTCTTAATTCATAATTATAGGTACCACCTTTAGGTGGTAGTACGTTGTTTAATTGTCCAGAGCAAAGCGAAAAACATTCTATTTTTACGCATAATGTGATTGACATTATCACGTGAATTCTGTCTGTACACTTTTGAAAAAATAATTGGTTATTTAATAGATATTTACTGATATCACGCATCAGTAAATTTTTTTAAACGTAAGCCTTCGAAGTCCTTCACTTTGATAACCTTCGAATACCTCCAATATAAATGTAATATTTACGAAGGTTATTGGTACCGAAAACCTTCATTTTTATTAATAAAATGTAATACTCCGGAGGTTATTGATATTGATAACCTTCAATAACCTTCACTTTATCATAATAAATGTAATATTTGCGAAGGTTATTGGTCTGATAACCTTTAATAACCTTTGAAAACGAAATTATTACAATAAACTCCGATATAAAAAATTTTCTGATGCGTGTTAACTGATTATCGGTGCATTAGTTTTAAGTATAGGTGCAAACTTATTGACGTGACATATTACAAAGTTAAGTCAAGTCATAGACATATTAAAGATGTATCCTAGACATGTATTTGACGTATTGACGCTTGACGTAATTTATGACGTATGACGTTGACGTAACTTAGTTAAGTCATGTAATATTATTTATTAAATTTTAAAAATTATAATTATTTATATATATAATTAATTATCAAAAGTTTCATTAACTAATGTAGTAGCATCAAAATTCATATTATAATCTAAATTATTTGTTACATTTGATCTCCTAAATGACTGGTGATGAAGATAATATAAGATAAGATAATATTAGTAAAAGTTTATGCAAATTTATTTTGTTCTTTAATTAATTATTTTAATTATTCTAGAAGAAAAAAATAAATAAAATCTGTGATGGTATTTATTATTACACACTGCATATCAGGTTGATTTTTTATATTTTATTTTTTAAACTATATTATATAATAAAATCGTACCAGATAATTTATATACCATTTTATTACCAATAAAATATTATATAATAAAATCGCATCAGATAATTTATATATATAATACACAAGTTAAGAATCTTAAATGAAAAAAAGAGCCAAAGATTTTTATTTATTTATTATTTTATTATTTTTTATTAATATTTATGAAATTAAAATTATTTGTATAACAATATGTCATGTATTTCATAGTTACGTCATATAAAAATGATACGTCATACATCAGTAATTTTTATATAGTGTTCTACAACGTATAATGAACGGAACGTATTTATAGCGTTCTAGAATGACACCTACGTATTAGAACGTAACGTTCTAGTACGCTATAAATACGTTTCGTTCGTTATACGTTTTATGAACGGCGTATATATAACGTTATATATCGCCGTTTTATAACGTATAACGAACGTTTCGTTCGTATTACGTTTTATGAACGGCATATATATAACGTTATATATCGCCATTTTATATTAATATTTTTATTCATTATATCATTTATTTGTTATCCGCGAAACAATTATTTATATTTTTATTATTTTATTTATTAAACTTTTTCATAATATATATATATATTATTAAACACATAAAGTTACATAAAAATAAAACTATTATAAAGAAAGGAAAGTTTATTTTTTTCATTTTTTTCAACCTCCCAAATTCCACAACCTAACATACCATAAGAACTACATTCCTGATCCCAATTCCGAGAAAGAAAGTTAGTATTTACTTGTTTTATTTAAAAAGAAGTAGAAGAAGAGGTAAGTAACTTGTTTTTATTATTTTTTTTTAAAAAAAATAATAAAAATAATAAAAAATATACTTACCTACTTTCGCGAAACTAACATTCCATGAGAACCACATTCCCGATTCCAATTCCGAGAAAGAAGGTAAGTGTTTACTTGTTTTATTTAAAAAGAAGTAGGAGAAGAGGTAAGTAACTTGTTTTTATTATTTTTTTAAAAAAAAATAATAAAAATAAATAAAAAAATATACTTACCTACTTTCGCGAAGCTAAAATGTCGTGAGAACCACATTCCCGATCCCAATTCCAAGAAAGAAGGTAAGTGTTTACTTGTTTTATTTAAAAAGAAGTAAAAGAAGAAGTAAGTAACTTGTTTTTATTATTTTTTTTTTAAAAAAAATAATAAAAATAAATAAAAAAATATACTTACCTACTTCCGCGAAGCTAACATGCCATAAGAACCACATTCCCAATCCCAATTCCGAGAAAGAAGGTTAGTATTTACTTGTTTTATTTAAAAAGAAGTAGAAGAAGAGGTAAGTAACTTGTTTTTATTATTTTTTTTTAAAAAAAAATAATAAAAATAAATAAAAAAATATATTTACCTACTTTCACGAAGCTAACATGCCGTGAGAACCACATTCCTGATCCCAATTCCAAGAAAGAAGGTAAGTGTTTACTTGTTTTATTTAAAAAGAAGTAGGAGAAGAGGTAAATAACTTGTTTTTAGTATTTTTTTTAAAAAAAAATAATAAAAATAATAAAAAATATACTTACCTACTTTCGCGAAGCTAACATGTCGTGAGAACCACATTCCCAATCCCAATTCTGAGAAAGAAGGTAAGTGTTTACTTGTTTTATTTAAAAACAAGTAGGAGAAGAGGTAAGTAACTTGTTTTTATTATTTTTTTTTAAAAAAAAAATAATAAAAATAAATTAAAAAATAAATTTATATACTCCCGCAAACCTGACATGCCGTGAGAACAACATTCTGATTCCAATTCCGAGAGAGAAGGTAAGTGTTTATTTGTTTTATTTAAAGGTAGGAAAGGGAAGAGGTAAATATTTTTTTTAAAAAAATAAAATAAATAAATAAATAAATAAAATATTCACATGTTTTCGTCACCATTTTCGCCATCTCGAATTTAACATGCTGTGAGAACAACATTCCGATCCCAATTCCGTGAAGAGTTTACTTATTTTACTTAAAAGTAGAGGTAAGTAACTTGTTTTTATATTTCTTTTAAAAAAATATAAGGGAAGAGATAAATAACTTATTTCATTTTTTACAAAAAATAGTTTTTAAAAAAAAAGATTATCAGATCTGTTATTGGTGTAAATAAATAAACCTTTATTGTTCGTAAAACGTTGTAGAACGGATCGTTCTAGAACGTAACGTTCGTAATACGCAATAAAACGGCGTATATAGAATGCAATACGAATGGAACGTTCGTATAACGTTATAAAATATTATATAAAAATTCCTAATGTATGTCTATAGTTACGGCTATACTTGCACGCAAAATTATTTTGGGGCCCCGAAATTGGTATTTTGAGGAAAAAAGTCGAAATAGTTTTTTATAAAAGACAAAATTATTTTACTTAAAACCCGAAATTTTTTGATTACCCAGATTTATTCTTTGATTGAAGATACACATAACTGGGTATTTTTTTTACTTCCATATATAGAATAGATTCTGCATAAATCTTAAAAAGTCAAAATACCTCAAAAATCCAAAATCAATTTTGGAAACATGTATAGTTACGGCATACGTCTATAGTTACGACATACGTTTATAATTACGGCATACGTCTATAGTTACATCATACGTCTATAGTTACGTCATGCGTCTTCGTGACTTAACTACTATGTCAAGTGACGCATTGATGTAACCTTTAGTTAAGCATAAGTTTGCACCTATAGTTTTAAGTGAAAAAACTTTATTATGTATATTTTGTATATTTTTTTTTACAGCTTTATAAACTATAAACAAAAAAGTGTAAATTTAGCTTGGTATTATAAAAACAACATCAGTAAATTTTTTTAAACGTAAGCCTTCGAAGTCCTTCACTCCGATAACCTTCGAATACCTCCAACATAAACGTAATATTTACGAAGGTTATTGGTACCGAAAACCTTCATTTTTATTAATAAAACGTAATACTCCGGAGGTTATTGATATCGATAACCTTCAATAACCTTCACTTTATCATAATAAACGTAATATTTGCGAAGGTTATTGGTCCGATAACCTTCAATAACCTTTGAAAATGAAATTATTACAATAACCTCCGACATAAAAAATTTCCTGATGAAGTTGCTTTTCTTCACCTATCTTTTTCTGGACCCTTTTACAACTTTTAATCTGCTAAAGCCTTTTGAAATTGAATGGCTTGAAAATGAAATTTTTAAGTGCACGAACGCAAGACACTGCTACGAAGAAAAGGTCTGCAGCAAACTCTCTATGTCCAAGAGATATTACAGCTTTTTGCAATATAAGTCTTTAGCTTTTATGCACCGTGATGGACCAGGCGAGACGAACAGAAATTTGCTGGCATGAAAGGCTTACTTCAGATTTACCCTCTCAGATACGTCAAATTGATATAATCAAGACAACTCTTATGTCTTCTGAGGTAGCAATAGTAGAACCTTTGTAATTCTTGAAGTTAATTAAAACTGTTATGAAAAGAGAAGGTGGTTGATTTTGAAATAGAATGTCTTGAATGGTTCCTATTGATCTATTAATTAATCCAGTTTCTGTTCAAATGTTTACAGTCAATATAATGCGAACACCTCTTACCAGTAGAAGCTGAGCTTCAAGACCATGTGCTATATCAGAATCAGTTCTTTTGGCTTCACCGCCACTTGTATGTATTGCAAGAATTTTGGCAACAGGAAAATTTAATGATCTAAATTTATCCATATTATACCTGCCACCCAAATTCAAAATCCAAATGTCAAAATCCCAAATGCCGAAATCCCAAATCCCAAATCCCAAATCCCAAATTATAATTAGTATTTTTTGCTGAAATCCCAAATCCCAAATACTAGTAATTTGTGCATTTTGGCGTCCCAAATCCCAAATTATTTGGGATTTGGGCAACACGTATAATCCATATTAATTATATTTACTTCGGACCATTTTGATGAGAGGAAAATAGCATTCAAGAATTGATTATGCTCTACTTTATCAAGTTTTTTTTCAAATCACATGGTAAGTATATTTTAGTTATTCAGGGTAGATTCTCTATTATGCAACCTTAAAATAATATCTTTAAATTCTTCTTGTTCTTCAAAATTTTCAAATTGGTATTGAACAACATCAAGCTTGTATACTTCTTGAAATTGTAAGTATGCTGCATGACCATTATTAGATAGTGGATCTCACAGAATGCTGACATATATGAGGAAATCAAATACAGGTAAAAGTTGACTAAAATCTCCAAGCATGATAATTGATTTGTCCTAAAGAGTTCATTCCTGTGTTCGGGAAAGACTTGGTGTAGTCTTATGTTAACTAAAGCTATCATTCGACATCCAACTATACTTTTCTCATTGATAATAATATATTTAATATCTTTTAATTTATTCTGTAATATTTTTAATCACTCTCTATTTATATCACAATTATTGTTATTATTAATTATTGAAATGCTAAGTGCCAAATGGATTGTTTTTTCATTAATATTGAAGGCTGCTACTCCCGTCAGAGCAAGTATGAGAATAAGTGTCTTGGATTTAACTATTATTTTATTAAGTCAACATTTAATTGCTTTAATAAAATACAATTTTCCTGTCTTTATTGTTTCCATTATGATAATTCTCAGCAGTTTATACATGTCGTCAAAACTATTGAATTGAGTCAAATACAATTAAAATTGAGAAAAATTGAAGTTGAGTCAAGTCAAATTTTGATTTTTACTAGTAATTGACGCAATTAAAAATTAAAATTTCAAGAGTTGAATCAAGAAATTAGTTTTGACGACATGTATATAGCAGTTCATCTTGATGCTCTGTAAGCATGTTTTGGTAATGTGATTCTATTCTCTTAAATATTGTCATTTGTTTATAATTTAAAGTTTGATAATCTATCATTTTACAAAAATTCTCTTTGTTTCCTTCTATTTGATTACTGACGAAAGCTTGATTCACAAAAGTATCAGCACTTACAAGATCACTATTTGAGTACCATTTTCTGGTATCATTGATCCAATTATGATTTTGATCCATATTACAATATCCCAGGTCAGAAAAACTGTTAATAATTGTGTCTGGACCCATTTCAACTAAAAGCATCCAATCAAATCAAAATTCATCCTGTTTATTATCTTCAACCTACTCATTATTTTCATTATCAGTGATATTGCCTTCTTTATTATCTATAAGTTGTCCAAGCAAGTCGATCAGTTTTGAATAAATTTCTTCTTGATAATGAGTAAATAAAGTTGACTATACAATACTATACATCAGTAAATTTTTTTAAACGTAAATCTTCGAAGTCCTTCACTCCGATAACCTTCGAATACCTCCAACATAAACGTAATATTTACGAAGGTTATTGGTACCGAAAACCTTCATTTTTATTAATAAAACGTAATACTCCAGAGGTTATTGATATCAATAACCTTCAATAACCTTCACTTTATCATAATAAACGTAATATTTGCGAAGGTTATTGGTCCGATAACCTTCAATAACCTTTGAAAACGAAATTATTACAATAACCTCCGACATAAAAAATTTCCTGATGGAGTAAATACCTTGATAACTGTTCAATTTCATATAGTGAACAAGTAATAAAATCATGTAAAAAATCATTGTGAGANAATTGTGTCTGGACCCATTTCAACTAAAAGCATCCAATCAAATCAAAATTCATCCTGTTTATTATCTTCAACCTACTCATTATTTTCATTATCAGTGATATTGCCTTCTTTATTATCTATAAGTTGTCCAAGCAAGTCGATCAGTTTTGAATAAATTTCTTCTTGATAATGAGTAAATAAAGTTGACTATACAATACTATACATCAGTAAATTTTTTTAAACGTAAATCTTCGAAGTCCTTCACTCCGATAACCTTCGAATACCTCCAACATAAACGTAATATTTACGAAGGTTATTGGTACCGAAAACCTTCATTTTTATTAATAAAACGTAATACTCCAGAGGTTATTGATATCAATAACCTTCAATAACCTTCACTTTATCATAATAAACGTAATATTTGCGAAGGTTATTGGTCCGATAACCTTCAATAACCTTTGAAAACGAAATTATTACAATAACCTCCGACTTAAAAAATTTCCTGATGTAGTTTTCAGTTAACTGCTAAAGGTCCTGATGCCGAACATGGAAAAGAACTTTCAAACAGCAAAATTCCTCCCATTGAGGGTCATTACGCAAAGGTAAAGGGTGTGGAAAGATCCATATGATGTTTTTTTTATTACATTTCTTTTAATTATTTTTATTAAATTTATAGGTTAAATGAATTTTAAATAATGAGAAATCTTCAAATTCAGCAGGACGATCCCAATATATTTTTAAAGGCGATTTTGTTGTCCATCTTGTATCATCAGTTTTAATAAAATCTCCACTTTCTCTATTTTCAGTTTCACGAAGCCACTGTGGCGTTTCTTTATTAAGATTTAAAAAAATAAATAAGCGACTTAAGTGGTAAAGAGGAATTCTGAGTAGAAGATACATGTTTCTTGAGTAGAGATATCGCGTTCTACAACATTTTGAAGTAATAACTTCTATGCTGAAGTGAGGAATTGATCATCAAAATTACTATTATGAAGAATCTGACTCAACATTTTAGAATATGCTACCGATTGGGATTCTACTTTACTTGCATATTTCGAAATGTATTGCAAAACTGCGTAGGTACTAAAAATCAGTTTTAGGTTAACATTTGCTTACCAACTTTGCAGCTGAAATATACTGTGCAAATTTATTAGTGGATCATTTCTTGCTGTCACCAGCTCTGGTTATTCATGTCTATCATTACATACAATAGTATGTTCAATATTCTCTTTAGAGTACCCAAATTTGCAAAATTGTTGATATGCTCTATTAACATGAAGACAATAGAAGGGACTACACCTTGTGTGCCATTGTAATTTATTAACTAACTCAATATAATCTTGCAAATCATTATTTATTTCTCCATTCCACTTTTTACATAGATGGTGGCTAGGAACAAGTGAATTAAGTCCTGGGTTAATAGTGATAACTAGAGTGTTAAAGTATTGTATTACTTTATTTATCATGTTTTCGTTTTTCTTCATTTATATCTATTTTATTGCAGGTGTGTTTCTTTTTTTTTCTGATTCCATGCATGTGGATACTACCATGATACAGCCATTCAAACCTATGTTACCATTCTTTTAAGTCCTAATATGGTTTCAGCACATCATTAAAAAAAATCTCAAACCGCTTATTGAAAAACTAAACGGCAATGTGCGGGTTTCAATAACATTTTGATGATGATGATTTGTTGATTCAGATTCTCTGTTGGATGGCATAAGCATATGGAATTTAGGCCAATACAAATCAGTGGTACTGAAAGTAAAGAAAATCAGTTCATGTGAACCTATACACTTAATCATATCCAAAAGTTCAAAATGGCGTGCCATTTAAAATTGTCAAGATCCACACAATTTCTCTCCAAACCGCATAATACGATTGGCGATATTTCTATCATCTTGAGAAATCTTTTCCTAAATATCTGTGATGGTAAACTGAGCATCATTTAAACTATTGGAGCAGATGTTTGAAATATTCGACTAGTTTTATTTCTCTAATTCGCACCACCCGAAGATTAACATTTCTAGTTGGATAAAGAGCTGGAAATGCACATATAATATACTCTTGTGTTTGGAACTCGTTAATGGGATTATTATCAATATGTGGCTATGTTATAGAGTTATTCTCATTTTGTATACAGTTGAGAGTATTAGAAATAGTAACTTCTTCACGTTGAGTCGATGGAAGAGAAGGAACAAAAGTACATATGATTATTTTATCCTCATTTTCATTATTCAGGTTATTATTATTCAAGTTATCAGGAATTGTTCTAAGTTGATCATCAATAGGGCCATCGATAAGTAAGGATCGAAGGACTTCATCATCAATAATAATGTTAAAATAATAGTAGTTATTTGTCTTTAACCATAATAATGCCCAAGAAACCTTAGTATGTCAAACAATAAAATCTTTGAAAGATGCTGATTTTATAAACTGACGATGCACAATAAGCATATTTAATAATGATAAATGTCGTAAAAGATGAGTAATAAACTCTTGTGTATTCTGAAAAAAATTTATAACATTTTTGCGATATCCAAGTTGTCCTCCATAAAGTCTGTAAACTAATATAATAGGAAAAACTTATACTATTAACATTTCTTTTATTTCCATTAGACTTTTTAACTTTTTAAGTACTTCTCCTGGGTCCATATTATTTTTTGCTGAGAATTTTTTAGATAAATTCTTTTCAGTGTAATAACAACAACATTCTTCCATGACAAGTGTTATTAACACTAGTCGAAAATTTATAAAACCTACACTTATCGGGTACCAGATAGATGTAGGTTTTATAAATTTTCGACCAGTGTAATGGAAAACATTCGTTGCATATAAGGCAAAGTGTAAATTTGACTTTATCTATTTGATTGCGGAATTTTCATAGAGAAATTTGTTTAGATTCATCAAGAATAGCAGTAAGAAATGACATAATATTTGTTGCTGCAGTATTCCTTTCAAGAATCCTTGATAAATTGAGTTGGTTTCTTTATTTATTACCTTCTTTACTTTGTTTATTATTCTTCTGTTTTTTTTGGGATCGCTCATCATTTTCCTGTTCTCTTTTTTTCATTTTTGGTTACAATCATGTAAGCGATGCACTTCATGCTCTTCAAGTGATTCCTGTCTTCTCTTCTGTTGTTTTTTTTCATGATCACGTGCCAGATATTCATTATGTTGTTGAAGTGTCTCGTTTTTCCTGTTTTGATACATTTGAAAAACACTGTGAAAAATAGGCTGGTTTTCCATTTAGAACATTTAACTGAGCTATTTTAAAATTTAATAAGATTTAGTGAAAGTAAATATTTCTTTTATGATATGAAATAGTAAATAATTCTTGTGTTTCGAAGGTAGAAAAAATTATTGGCTGATCTTGTGGCGCATAAATCATGTCACGTCATTTCAAAAAATTACAATTTGATTGCATATATAATTTATTATTAAAGTTCCCTTTTATAAACTATTATAATTCCGTATTCAAAATAATTCAGGATGTTTAAAAAATAATTTAATACAAATAAAAAAATATAATTGATTTCAAGCTGTTTTACTTGTATATATATCACAATTCTTTAATTAATCAATAACATCAGGAAACTTTTCGGGGTGTAAATTTACCGAAAATTTACGGGATCTACAGAAATTTACGCCTAAAAAAATCAATTTTTTTGACTTTGATCACTATTTATAAGACAGGGAGCGATTTTTTACTAAGATATT
>PQFF01000283.1:207228-232827 GCA_003547095.1 Diversispora epigaea | reverse complement strand
ATATCATCTTGTAGCTAAGAACCAGATCTTTCGATCTGTCATAGGAATATCTTAGTAAAAAATCGCTCCCTGTCTTATAAATAGTGATCAAAGTCAAAAAAATTGATTTTTTTAGGCGTAAATTTCTGTAGGTCCAGTAAATTTTCTGTAAATTTACGCCCCGAAAAGTTTCCTGATGAATACCATATTGAAGAATATTACATAATAAGCAAATAGGTAACCTTTAGCTCAAGTCTATCATTTTACCAATGAATCTATATAGCGCAGTATTATTATGTAAATATAATAAATTTTTGATAAAATAGAATTAAATTATTTTTTAAATATATTTAAACACTATATTTTAATACAATAAAATTTTTGTAAATATTATATTAATTGTAAAATTATAAAAATAAAATAATAAAAACTATATTTTATTATATAATAAAATTAAAATTTAGTACAATTATATTTTTTGTATAATAAAATTAAAATTAATTTTACTTTTTTAATAAATAAAAATCAAATATATACTGTTCCGAACTTACAATAGTTCTTGTTTCCTAGTACTTGTTATTTTTCTTTTTTTAGTTTATAGATTGGATAATATATTTAGATCTAACTATGATCTATCAATTTCATTAAAATTTTTGACTGTTTAATTTTGTATAGTTGTCATAAATATAGTGGAATTTATATTTTGAGTTTTTTTCATTTTTTCAACTCTTGATTTTTTTTGATTACTGTAATCTTTTAATTTCATTCTAATAACTTCTGTTGTTCTTCTACCTTGAGTAATTTTAGGTTCTATTTTTAAAATATTTTGCTTATAAATTTTTTTGATATATTTTAATCCATTTGGATAACATGTAATTAATTTATTAAGATTTTCTTGATATATTTCTTTTGGTAAATATTTTTGAAATAGTGAATGTGATGAAGGATTGGTTATTCCAAAAATCATTACAAGATTATTAACAAGTTCTCACAATGATTTTTTACATGATTTTATTACTTGTTCACTATATGAAATTGAACAGTTATCAAGGTATTTACTCCATCAGGAAATTTTTTATGTCGGAGGTTATTGTAATAATTTCGTTTTCAAAGGTTATTGAAGGTTATCAGACCAATAACCTTCGCAAATATTACGTTTATTATGATAAAGTGAAGGTTATTGAAGGTTATTGATATCAATAACCTCCGGAGTATTACGTTTTATTAATAAAAATGAAGGTTTTCGGTACCAATAACCTTTGTAAATATTACGTTTATGTTGGAGGTATTCGAAGGTTATCGGAGTGAAGGACTTCGAAGNACTGTAATCTTTTAATTTCATTCTAATAACTTCTGTTGTTCTTCTACCTTGAGTAATTTTAGGTTCTATTTTTAAAATATTTTGCTTATAAATTTTTTTGATATATTTTAATCCATTTGGATAACATGTAATTAATTTATTAAGATTTTCTTGATATATTTCTTTTGGTAAATATTTTTGAAATAGTGAATGTGATGAAGGATTGGTTATTCCAAAAATCATTACAAGATTATTAACAAGTTCTCACAATGATTTTTTACATGATTTTATTACTTGTTCACTATATGAAATTGAACAGTTATCAAGGTATTTACTCCATCAGGAAATTTTTTATGTCGGAGGTTATTGTAATAATTTCGTTTTCAAAGGTTATTGAAGGTTATCAGACCAATAACCTTCGCAAATATTACGTTTATTATGATAAAGTGAAGGTTATTGAAGGTTATTGATATCAATAACCTCCGGAGTATTACGTTTTATTAATAAAAATGAAGGTTTTCGGTACCAATAACCTTTGTAAATATTACGTTTATGTTGGAGGTATTCGAAGGTTATCGGAGTGAAGGACTTCGAAGGCTTACGTTTAAAAAAATTTACTGATGTCATCAATAAGTCTATTTTTTTTTTTTATCTTATGAAGTTTTTATTTGATTTTTAAGATTATTTTCATCAATAACATTTCCACTTATTATGTTTAATAAATTTTACACCTAAAGTTTCTAAAGTCTTATCAAATCCAAAACATACATAATGTATATTTTCGGGATCATTATTAATATTATTTGAAATTTTAAAAGAACTATATAATTTTAATTTTTCTTCTAATTGAATGTATTTAGTAATAGTAATTGGAAAATGTGTTACTGCTGTTGTATAATTTGATTTCATAACATTTGCAAATATACCTGCTATTCAAATTTCAAATTATTTTACTATCAAAATATACCAAAATTATTTGGGATCCGAAGGTCAAAAAGTTCCAAATCCCAAATTAATTTTGACATTCCAAATATTTGGGAGCAGAAAAAATATTTACGTGGGAAAAATATTTGAGTCAGTGTAATGAAATAATTAAAGATTTTTTTAATATACAACATAATAATTAGTTTTTTTATTTTTATTTTTTTTTTAAAAAATTTAACATCCATCAGGAATTAAATATAAACGTTCTAGTGCGTCTAAAATACACCGATCTATAGCGTCCTACGAACACCACCTACGTTCATATAGCGTATTAAATATGCCGTTCTAGTGTGTTCTCCGAACGTTTCGTATATATAGCGTACTAGAACGTACCGTTCTAGTGCGTTCTCCGAACATTTCGTATATATAGCGTACTAGAACGTACCATTCTAATGCGTTTTCCGAACGTTTCGTATATATAGCGTACTAGAACGCACCGTTCTAGTGCGTTCTCCAGACGTTTCGTATATATAGCGTCCTAGAACACCTCTATATAATTCCGGATGTCTGTTTAAATAGATATTAGTAAGAATTTTAGGAGACAAAGGAACTGTGTGGCAAGAATAGTAAAAAGAATAATAATAATAAAACTGTAAAATAGAAGCTAAATAATAATAATAATAATAATAAAATCATGAAGTAAAGGTTAAATAATAATAATAATAATAAAACCGTAAAGGCAAGAATCGCGAAGGCTATAATAATAATAATAATAAAACTGTGAAGGCAAAAATCGCAGGGGCTATAATAATAATAATAAAACCGTGAGGGCAAGAATCGTGAGCAGTGTTTAAAATTCAAATTTTAAATTATGTGCAGAAATTTCTCGATTTAAAAATTTTATGTGAAAAATTTGTACAAAAGTTTTTTTTTTATATGCACAATTTTCAAATTTTGTGTGAGCGCATACTCCGCATATTGAATTTCAAACACTGATTATGAGGACTATAATAATAATAATAATAATAATAATAATAATAATAATAAATAATAATAATAATAATAATAATAATAATAATAATAGTAATAATAAATCCGTTGTTGACCGTGATTTACCTTCCAAACAAATGACGGAAACAAACAACTATTAGTAGAGATTAATTTGTATAAGACATACAGCACTATACTTAATTTACTAAAGCTGAAGGATTTATACTATTATTAAAATATAATTGGGAAGAAATTAAGGTATTGCAGAATTAAAGCGAAAAAGGCAGGGGTAAGGTTTTATAAGGGTAAACACTAAGTTTAATACTAATTCACTAAGAATTCAAGTCCAAAACACTAAGCAAGGTTAAATTTAAACCAGACTAATATAATGGGGACACTTCGTGTCCCATTTTATTTGGATTTTGGATATCGGAAGGTCAGAGTTATTCGAAGTTCAAAAAACAAAATATAACAATAATTTATTTCTTTTTGAACTTTGGTAACAATTCCGAATCAGGTAATTATTATTGTATAAAGTTTGGTTTGATGGTTTTTTGAATAGTACAGGTGTTTTAGTTTTCGTAACGGTACATTGGTTACACAAATTGGTCTTCGTTAAATACATTTTTTTGGGTAAAGTGGCAAGAGGTTAAAGGCAGAATTTTGCAAAGGCATAATGAGTAAAGACTTTTTTTTATTGACCGTGTGAATCATTGGAATCAAGCTTTGGCATAAGAAAATTTTCTTAGATCAAAGGATTTATGAAGGGAATCTTTTGGTTTATAGTAATCACAATTACATCAGGAAATTTTTTATGTCAGAGGTTATTGTAATAATTTCGTTTTCAAAGGTTATTGAAGGTTATCGGACCAATAACCTTCGTAAATATTACGTTTATTATGATAAAGTGAAAGTTATTGAAGGTTATCGATATCAATAACTTCCAGAGTATTATGTTTTATTAATAAAAATGAAGGTTTTCGGTACCAATAACCTTCGTAAATATTCTGTTTATATTGGAAGTATTCGAAGGTTATCAGAGTGAAGGACTTCGAAGGCTTACGTTTAAAAAAATTTACTGATGTAATACTTGCTTTATGTTTAAGAGTAAAATAAACGAAGTGGTAGTTTGTTGATTTGTTATATCATGTTTTAAATGTTTTAAATGTTTTAAATGTTTTTAAATATTTTAAAGTAAACAGAGGGGTAATTGTTTATTCATTACATCATAATGGTTAGTCTTTGAGTTGTCATTTATAGAAATATTGTAAATTTATATTAATACTAAACTTGCTTTATATAAACAGAATTTATTGTTGAGAATTTTATATTATTTTTTATTATCTTTGAAGCAATTATGCCATGCTATGCTGACACCATTGTAAAAATTAAGGTTGTTCGTAAGACTGAGAAGAAAAATCTTAAATTGATGATTGTATAGACCATTGGTGTGTATCCTGTGGATCGTGAAGATAACAAAATTGAGATGGTTTTATTTGTTCCTATTAATTTTAAAGAGAGAGATCCTGAAACCCAGGCCATTTTTGAAAAAGACAGATTTTATTCAGTTGGCGGAAAGATTGTACCTGGGCATTATGGAGGTATAAAAAGGTCAAAGGTAATAGTTAAATTATTATTCAAATTATGAAATATACTTATCACCTTATTCTTACAAATGACGGTTTTAGTCTCAACTGGCTTAACTATTCTTGATAAAGCTTCTAATTTGAATAAATTTCTGTTGAGGATTTTTTTGGTTGGAGTTCCTCAAGAATTATCTCGAGCAGTAGAAGATGATAAGAATGCTGTATTGAATGTTTTAATAAATGATTACATTGGCCAAGATCTTTTCAGTACTTAAATTCTCGGTTTGTAAGTTTAAAGAGTATAATTTGTCCACAAGATTCATTTATTTTTGTTGTAGGACAGTTGGAAGTCATCGATAATGATTTTTACATTTACACGAAAGATATTAACTGTATTAGTACCCAATCTTTACCAAGAAGAAATTTTGATGACAAATTATACGGTTCATTAGAAAATATTAATACGGCTATACTTGCACGCAAAATTATTTTGAGGCCCCGAAATTGGTATTTTGGGGAAAAAAGTCGAAATAGTTTTTCATAGAAGACGAAATTATTTTATTTAAAACCTGAAATTTTTTGACTATCCAAATTTATTCTTTAATTAAAGATACACATAACTGGGTACTTTTTTTACTTTCATATATAGAATAGATTCTGCATAAATCTCAAAAAGTCGAAATACCTCAAAAATCCAAAATCAATTTTGGGAACATATATAAATACGGCCTAGTCAAAACTTATCGTCACTCATCGTAATATTATTGGAAATCAAAGAGAATCTTTCAAAGTTGGAACATTATCTTCTGTAGTTTTGGATAATGACAACATCTTTTCTTCGAAACGTGTAAAAATTGAACTTGCTGATGAGTCTGTAAGTGTTTTCGATGATGTTGAAAGGAGTAATGATGGATTAACAAAACTGAAACAATGGTTAAAAGAGGGAGGCGTAAGAAAAACATTTGTAACGATAAGAAGGGAAAGGTTATGTGGGCAGATCTTTATGTAGCACTTCGAAATTAAATATTGACAGTAGAGAAGAATAAATTTATTTTTATTGATGTTTGTTTTACATATATTAGTTTCTAAAGCACTTTTGGTTTTATATAGTATAATTTTAATTTAATTTTATTATATAAAAAATAATACTATAATAAAGTTAGTTTTATTGTTGTGTTGTGATATAAATATATACTATTATCATTGTATAATAAAAAAAAAGTCAGTTTTTTGATATAAATATATTTACAGTCATTACTAATTATTAATTTGGCTTGTTGTAAATAGAAAAAAAAACAGTTTTATATTTTAAATTTATTTAAAGTAATTTTGAATACACAACATTTTTTGTGGTAAAAGAATTTTGTTGGTGGTTTTGTTTAGTTAGCATCAGGATATAGTTTCGCTGGCGAACTCTTGTTAGGACAGTATAGAGTTGGTCGTGACTACATCAGAAATTAAATATAAACGTTCTAATGCGTCCAAAATACACCGATCTATAGCATCCTACGAACACCACCTACGTTCATATAGCGTATTAAATATGCCGTTCTAATGCGTTTTCCGAACGCTTCGTATATATAACGTACTAGAACGCACCGTTCTAGTGCGTTCTTCGAACGTTTCGTATATATAGCATACTAGAACGTACCGTTCTAGTGCGTTCTCCAAATGTTTCGTATATATAGCGTACTAGAACGCACTGTTCTAGTGCGTTCTCCAGACGTTTCGTATATATAGCGTCCTAGAACGTCTTTATATAATTCCGGATGTATACATGTTCCCAAAATTGATTTTGGATTTTTGAGATATTTCGACTTTTTGAGATTTATACAGAATTTATTCTATATATGGAAGTAAAAAAAGTACCCAGTTATGTGTATTTTCAATCAAAGGATAAATCTAGGTGGTCAAAAAATTTCAGATTTTAAGTAAAATAATTTTGTCTTCTATGAAAAACTATTTCGACTTTTTTCTCCAAAATACCAATTTCGGGGTCCCAAAATAATTTTGCGTGCAAGTATAGCTGTGACCAAATACAAGAGTACGTAAATTAAATACAACACGATCTAATGTTAGTCCTTGTGAAGAATTGAACGTTGAAGAATAAGTAAAGCTGGTGTCCTTAATTATTTTTACAAGTCCTTAATATTACAGATTTTTTAAATGAATTACGATACAAATCCGTAATTCCGTAACTAATTACGGACTTTTGTATAACAATAAAGTATATATTTGGAATCTTCATGTTTCTGGCTTCAAAATGATACTTTTTTCATTCAAATCGGATAATTTTTAACCGAAATATTTTAAAATAAAGTTTACTAATTAAAAATTAATTTTAAAAATAATTACTAATAGTTTTTACATATAAAACTTTTAATTTTAATAATCGAAAACTCTATATCACACCAGTGGTGTTGAGCACCATACCTCGTGCAGTAGGGGTTAGGGTTAGGGTTTTTCATGGGTAGTGTATTTATCACTGTATGTCACACCCTTCGAATATCAATTTTTATTAGATATTCCAGGGACTTAGAATTTTTTTACACGNAGTCCTTGTGAAGAATTGAACGTTGAAGAATAAGTAAAGCTGGTGTCCTTAATTATTTTTACAAGTCCTTAATATTACAGATTTTTTAAATGAATTACGATACAAATCCGTAATTCCGTAACTAATTACGGACTTTTGTATAACAATAAAGTATATATTTGGAATCTTCATGTTTCTGGCTTCAAAATGATACTTTTTTCATTCAAATCGGATAATTTTTAACCGAAATATTTTAAAATAAAGTTTACTAATTAAAAATTAATTTTAAAAATAATTACTAATAGTTTTTACATATAAAACTTTTAATTTTAATAATCGAAAACTCTATATCACACCAGTGGTGTTGAGCACCATACCTCGTGCAGTAGGGGTTAGGGTTAGGGTTTTTCATGGGTAGTGTATTTATCACTGTATGTCACACCCTTCGAATATCAATTTTTATTAGATATTCCAGGGACTTAGAATTTTTTTACACGCAGAAACAATATTTGTCACAACACTAATATTTGTCACATAGACTTTCACGTGAATAGTTCCAATCATCTTGTTATCATGTGCCTATTATTTAATCATGTGTTTTATTTTTATTAGTTGAAAAATCACTGGTATTGAACACCACTGGTGTGATTTAGCAATGTTGTTAATAATTAAACAATAAAAGTATTAATAATTAAACTTAAAGTTAAGAATAATTTGTATTTTATATAGAAGTTTCAAATTCTGTACATTAAAATTAAAATAACTATAGATATTTAAACTTAAATGTTTAAAAATTTAATAATAAAATTTTAAAATTAAATAATTATGAGTATCATTTTTACTTATAGAATAATTACGGACTTACAGAACAATTACGGACTTACGGATAATTACGAATTACGGAATTACAGATTTTTTTTTATTGAAATTCTTAATAATTATGATACAGGCAGTAATATCATAACTCTTAATTCACAATTACGGATACCACCTTTAAGAGTAAACTAGCCGTAAAGGAAATTGACGGCGTCTAATTTTGAATGGAAAATAGGAAACACAAAATAAAAAGGTAATTTGTGGTAAATGTGCAATATAACCTGTTATAAAATTTTATACAGTAATTAGTCGGTGTCCAATGTTTGTAATAACAACTCTACTGTTTTTATATAGACCATTATGTAATGAAAGGTTGTGCATTATAGTTGCTATACAATCACATTTTAATGTAAGACGATGTTTAGGTATTCCGAGTACATTAAAAGAATTTAGTAATTTAGTAGTGATTTGGCTATTTGTTGGTGTTTTGTTATCTGCTAATTTGTCTATGCTGTATAGGTCAATTGTGTTACCTTTTAATTGTTGTAGAATCATATTGTTGATTAAATTTATATTTATATTTAATGGGCAAAGAATAGCTCATTGAGGACATATATTTGGATTATTTAATATGGTGGTAGGAAAAATAAAGTTAATTGCTTTATCTAATTTATATGTTGTTATTAATAAAGATAAAGAAACATTTTTTCCATTAATACTATCGCCAATATTATCCATAAGTCGTGAATATTCTAGATCGTAAGAATCTCTAACCGGCTGTTGAAGATTGTATATTTTAAACATATTCCATATCGGTGATGATTTAATTAATTCTAGAACAGTAGTGATTCGCCCATCACGTGGAACTACTGGTGCAACTTGACGAAAATCTCCTACTCCAATGAAGATTTTTCCACCAATTGCAGTTGCAAAGATTACGAAGTAGTATATTCACTGCTTCAATATTACCTTTCTGAGTCATTGGTAATTCATCCCAAACAATAGCAGACAATTTTTGGATTGATTCAGTACAATCACAGTTTGGATTAATTTGACACTAGCATCTATCCACTAGTTAAATGAACAAAAATTGGAATCCTATTGATGGCGGAAATATGCATAAATCGGACATCCTATTTGTGAAAATTCATAAATTGGAAATTCCTATTTATAAATCAAAAAAAATCGACTGTCTATATTTAATAAATCTTAGTAAATTTAGCCATCAATCGGAATCCTATTCATGATAAAACCGTCCTATTTTTTTCCATTTGACTAGTGATTATCATTGTATTTAACTAGAATACAAAATAATGAGTGTGCAGTACTACCTCTATTATAATTATTTGCAGCTAGACCAGTCGTAGCACACGGAATTATTTTTTTTAAACTTCTTATTGTAGTACATATGATATTTATTAAGAATGTTTTGCCACAGCCTGCTCATCTATTGACGAAAATTGGTAAATGTTTATTTTTACGTACGTGGTACATAATTTCCAAGTAAAATTTTTTTTGTTCAGGATTTAATTGATTCACCATTTTTTCTTTCTCTGTAGTTAGCATATCGTAATTACTATATTGTTCTTGAATATGCATTACTTCATCAAAACAGCCAATTAGTTCAGGTTATACATGTCGTCAAAACTAATTTGGCTTTAATTCAATTCTTAAAATTTTAATTTTTAATTGTGTCAATCACTAGTAAAAATTAAAATTTGCTTTGATTCAACTCCAATTTTTCTCAATTTTAATTGCATCTGACCCAATTCAATAGTTTTGACAACATTGTTGACCGTGACTACCTTTGAGACCAAAGTCAGGGTAGCTATACGTGTTGCCCAAATTCCAAATAATTTGGGATTTGGGATGCCAAAATGCACAAATTACTAATATTTGGGATTTGGGATTTGGGATTTCGGCAAAAAATACTAATTGTAATTTGGGATTTGGGATTTGGGATTTCGGCATTTGGATTTTGAATTTGGGTGGCAGGTATAGGGTAGCAAAGCAACTATAGCAGGGATTATATATTATAAAAGGACTATAATTAATATACTAAAGTTGGGATGGTAAATGTACGAAGGATTTTATTAATGCGGTTTCTAATGTCGAAAGAGGCAGGTGTGAGTTTTTTATATAAAATACAAGCAACAAATGCTTAAACAATTAACAATTCACTAAGAATTATTATCAAATAGTCACTAAGACTTTATTTCTTGAGCTCGATCCTAATCAGAACTGTTTTTACATCTGGGCAAAAATACCCTCTATTTATAAGAAAATGCTAAGTATCGCGAATTATAATTAATAATCTAAAGAACATTCCGGGACTTTCTATAATTTTCCAGTACGATTATTAAAACTATTTTCTAGAGATTTTACCAGAGGTTTTAGCAGTTTGATCGGGGTAAAACCTCTTATCGCGTAATGTTACACATTACATAGGATTTACTTTAGAATTTACATAAACAATAAAAACTCTAAATGTAATACAAATATCGAAATAATAAATGAATGATAAAAATAACTATATAAAGTAATAAAATAATATAGAATATAATAATAATAATAAAATAAAATAAAAAATAAAAATAGGGTTAACAATTCTTTCCCTTTTAGGTTTGAGTTCCTACGAAATGACTCTCGAGTTTACTCATGTGACTACATTTCTGAATAAATTCTTCAAATTCTTTTTTCGTCAAACGGAATAACCATCGTGGAGTTACTTTTTCTGTTAACTTAATTGGAAATTCGTCTATTTCTTGTAATAATCGGTAGGCTCGTTTAGAAATTGTTCTAAGTCGTATAACATTTTGAGTACTATTTTTTGTTAATTGAACTTGGAGTTCTTTCTTCGTAATATTTAGTTGTAATTGGTTAATCCTAGTTTTAATTAAAGAGTATGCGAGTAATCTTTTTCCATTTGGATTATTGATATTATCAGTATATTCCAATAATTTCTTCAGGTCGGTTTCAGCAAATAATCCAAAATCAAAATCTAAATCAGCATTAAATAAATCAAGAAGATAAGGGTTGAAATCTTTTTTTTTGATATTTTCAGTAGAAATACTGATGGTTTGTTCGGAAGTTCTAATAAGATAACCATCAGGTTTTAATTGAACATTAACTTCGCTAATTTTGCCAGGAAAATTTTGGTACAACTCAATTAATTTCTGTTGGAGGTTCTGTAAAAATGCCATAGTTTCTTGATGCTACTTGTAAAAATAGAGCTTATTTTTATAGTTTTCAATCGTATTTACGCCGATACTGGTACTACTATTAATCACAGAGTAATTACTATTTGGGGTTCCTAATTTAATTCGTGATATAATTTTAACAATGATCCATTAATTGGTATTAGTACTACTTTCCCTTTTAAAGTTCTTAGTTTATATACTCCTTTATACGGTTTATCATGGATATAATAAGGACCTTTCCATTTTGGCTCTAATTTTCCTGTGTGACTGGTCTGTTTGGCAGCTTCGTACATCAAAACTTTATCTCCAATTTGATACTCTTTTATACTTTTTATTTGACGATCATGATACTTTTTTTGTTTCTGTTGTTGTTTTGTTATACGAATTTGGGTTTGTCCTCGCACTTTCGGTAAATCATCAACAAGGGTAAACAGTCGAGTTAACAGGTTATTCTCTATTAATTCATGACCTTCTTTCATAGGAAATTGTGCAGATCTTCCATATACTAAGTAAAACGGTTCTATTTTTGTAGTCGCTTGTTTTACAGTTCTGTAAGCAAATAGGACGGAAGGAATATGTTTGTCCCAATTAGTGACATCTTCAGATACTTTAGCTAAGGAATCTACTAATGTTCTGTTAAATCTCTCAGTTAATCCATTGGTTTTTGGATGATAGGGAGTAGAATATAAATGCTTAATTTGAAACTTTTTTAACAAATTTTCAATTAATTGATTCTTAAAATGAGTTCCTCTATCAGTTAAGATAATATGAGGACAACCGTGTCTACAAATGATGTCATCGTAGATAAAATCTGCTACTTGTCGAGCTGTAGCTTCCGGGATGGCTCGTGCTTCAGGCCATTTGGTTAAATATTCGGTAGCAACTACTATATATTTATTTCCTTTTTCTGTTACAGGTAAGGGTCCTACAATATCTATACCAACTCTATGAAAAGGATCTCCTACTGATATAGGTTACAATGGTTCAAGATTTCTTCTTCGGTTTTGTCGTTGGCACGTGTCACAGGCGTTGATATATTCTTTTACTTTTTCGTACATTTGTGGCCAGTAATATAAGTTGTGTATTTTATTAAATACAATATCGACTCCTAAATGTCCACTCAACGGATGATTATGTAACATAAACAGAACTGGTTCGATTTCATGTGATTGTAATACTTTTACTAATTTTCCTCTTATTTGTCTTCGTCGATCGATTTTATATAATAAATTGTTTTGTAATTTATAGAATTTGCTCTTTGATTTAATTCAGTTTTGTTCTTGTTTGGTAATATGTGGTGAAAATGTATGGGTTGATAAATAAGATTTTAAATGATTATACTCTTGGGTTTCCATTTTGAATAATATTTTTGCCAGGACACTGACAACCTGGACTGAATTGAATTTACAGTCGGATTTAAAGATTTTTTATTATTTAAATTTTTAAGCAGGGAACAGAACTAATATTCTAATTGGGAGAGAAAGTCAGCATTATTATGGTTTTTTCCGGCTCAGTGTAAAATAGTTATGTTATAAGAATCTAATCGGAGGATCCAACGTGCTCGTTTTCCAGATAATTCTGCAGTTCGTAACCACTTTAAAGCTGCATGGTCGGTTACTATAAAGAAATGTGCGGTACCAAAATATTGTCTAAAATGTTCAACGGCCCATACTACAGCTAAATATTCAAGGTCAGTAGTAGAATAATTTTTTTCTGCTTTATTCAAGCTTCGGCTCGCGTATGCAATAGCATATTCTCTTTTATTTTCCTCGTCTCGTTGTGCTAATACAGCACTTAATCCAGATCCAGATGCATCAATATGCAGATAGAATGATTGATCAAATTTCGGATGTTGCAAAATAGGGACGGTAATCAAATATTTCTTTAATTTTTCAAAAGCTTCTTGTTGCTCATTGGTCCAATTAAATACTACATCTTTCTGAAGTAATTTATTCAGCGGTTTTGCAGTATCAGAAAACTTGTTGATAAATTTTCTATAGTAGGAGGCAAGACCTAAAAATTCTCGAAGTGTACGGAGATTATGCGGGACTGGAAAGTTTTTGACTTTAATTATTTTGTCCTCGTCAAGTAGGATACCTTCTCGTGTGATCTTGTGACCCAAAAATTTAATAGTTGGTAGGAAGAAGGAGCATTTATCCTTATTTAACTTCAGTTTCGCGTCTCGTAGAACTTTAAATATAGTTTCCAAATGTTTGACATATTCTTCAAAAGTTTCTGAATATATAGTTACATCATCGAGATAAACAACCAAAAATTTGTTAATAAATTTGGACAGGACTTTGTTCATTAAATGCTGAAAAGTTGCGGGAGCGTTGCATAGGCCAAAGGGCATAACATTAAATTCAAAAAGGTCGTGTTTAGTAACGAAGGCTGTTTTCTTTTTGTCTTCTTTTTTAATTGCGACTTGCCAATAACCAGAAGCCAGGTCTAATGTAGAAAACAATTTAGCATTTTGAAAAGAGTCAAGGATGTCGTCAATTACTGGGAGCGGATACACATCTTTTTCGATTTCTTTATTTAGTTTTCGATAGTCAATACAGATTCGCTTCTTATTATTTTTCTTTGGTACAATTACGATTGGAGAAGCCCATGGACTGTTTGACTCTCGAATAATTCCTTTTTCTAACATGGCTTCAATTTCTCCTTTTATAAATTCATTTTCGCTCGGGGCAATTCTATATGGTCGTTGTTTGATTGGTTGGGCATTAGTTTTGATTTCGTGTTCTACATCAGGAATTAAATATAAACGTTCTAGTGCGTCCAAAATACACCGATCTATAGCGTCCTACGAACACCACCTATATTCATATAGCATATTAAATATGTCGTTCTAGTGCGTTCTCCGAACGCTTCGTATATATAGCGTATTAGAACGCACCGTTCTAGTGCGTTCTCCGAACGTTTCGTATATATAGCGTACTAGAACGTACCGTTCTAGTGCGTTCTCTGAACGTTTCGTATATATAGCGTCCTAGAACGCCTCTATATAATTCCGGATGTACAACATGGGTTTGAGTAAGTTCAATTGTCTATCCTTCTTCTGAAATATTTTCTGCAAAGACATTCGTGTATTCGGCAAATAATTCATCCATGATAATTTCTTGTTGTTCGTTCAAGATTCCTTGGTTTCAGGGGTAGTTACATTCGTAAGAAATACAGCGGGATTTTCTTCGAAAGTTTCACTCGGCCTTTTATAGTCTTGCTGAGGACTATTTGTATAATAATATTCATCAATATCATCTTCGTCAATAATTTGTTCGGAACAATAAGATTCTAGTTCTTCTAAATTCTCTTCAAGCTCATATTCTAATTCGTCCTGGATTTCTTTTTCATATTCTTCTTCAGAGTCAATATAGGGGATTAATTGGTCAGAATGAGTTGTTGCGACAATTGTTTCTTTATTGTCATAGGTCAACTTGAGAGTACAATCTTTAAAATTCCAATGAGATTGCATTTTCTCGAAAAAGTCAGTTCCCAATAAAAGATTGTCTTCGGTAGATTCAATTACTTGTAGTTGCATAACAATTTCTATGGAATTAATAATTCCTAGGGCTCATTCTCGATCACCATTAGCAACAATTACTGTTACTTTGGAGGGTTTATCTATTTCAAGGCCTAATCGTCTTCTCAATTTATTGGTTATTATACTAACAGCTGCACCAGAATCCAATACAGTGGCAATTGGATTTCCCTTGATTCGAACATAGCATTTGGCTGTGGTCGTTTGTTTTTCTTTGCCAGTTTCCAAAAGATTTGCAGCAGTAGGTCGTTTGAGAATTTTGGTCAAGTTTCTTTTTTGTTCAGGATACTTTAACAATTGACCAATCTTTGTACTAGCTTGCATTTGTAAAATATCTTCGAAAATATCATAAGGTTCCAATTTATCGATTACTGAGGGTTGTCGTTTAGTTTTCACTGTTCTCTTTGGAATACTTCTCGTCTTCTTTTTGTTTTTATAATTCTTCATTTCTACATCTAAATCATGGTCAGTGTAAGGGTCTTCTTCAAAGTCTACTAGAACTTCTGGTTCTACCACCTTTGGTACAGGTGTTGATTGGTTTGGTTTTAAAATAGTAGTTGGCTGTTTTGTAATTCTTCTTGATTTTCTTATAGGATTTGCTCGGGTATCAGGTTTATTTCGGATGGCTTCATAGGCTTCATACTCGTCTTCACTGATGTCATTAAATTGTTTCACATAACTTACATTTCGATTATAGGGTTGCTGCGATTTCTTCTTCTCAGATAAACAGTCTTTCACAAAGTGTCCTATTTCTCCACAATTATAACACTTTCCTCTTAATTGGGGTGGTTGATAAACATTACTATTTTGTTCACGAGGTTGTTCTTGGAATCTATTTTGGAATCTATTCTTTGGTCTAACTTGTCTGGACAATTCATCAAGTTGTTGCGCAAAGTTTATTTGCAACTTATCAAATCGTTTGACTAGGTCATCAAATTCTGTATCAGGAATCTTTTTCTCTTTTTTCTCTTGCTTCTTTTTTAACTTCTTTTCCTTCTTTCTTCTTTCATATCTTTCTTCTTCGTCATCACTTGAGTCGCTAGACTCAGCACTCGAGCTTTCATATTTAAAGGTTTTCTTTGAGCGTCTTTTAGGTTCATTTTTTCCTTGTTCGTAAGCTTTTGCTTTTCCATACGCTGTCACTAAGTCAGCTGGCTCGTGTGTTTTTACAATAGCCTTTATCTCAGGTAATAATCCTCGTATAAAATAAGGAAGAGTTCGGCCAGCATTAAGGTTGGCTCGCTTGGATAATTTTCTAACTTGATGGAAATATTCATCTACAGTTTCTTCTCTTTGTTATTTGAGGTTTCTCAGTTTTTCTTGCCATTGTTCGTGCCAATTATCAGTATAATGAGTTTCAATGAAGGCAGTTCGTAATTCGGTCCAAGTATGTGCATTATGATCTTCAACCCATTCACAATACCATTCTCGGGATTCTCTTTTCAAATAAGCGCCAAATACAGCTCTCTTTCTGTCATCATCCCATCTATTCGCTTTGGCAGCTACCAAGAATTCTTGTAACCATTTTTGTGCATCTTCGTTAGAGGTTCCAGAAAATTTTGGAGGTTTTGCAGCAAATGTTGCCATATCTCTTTTTGCTATTAATTGTGGTTCAGGTTCGTGGATTTGTTGTAAAAATTGTCGTAGGTTTTCGTTATTGTAAGCTTCGATATCTTGATCTTCCTCATTTAGTTCTTCTCGTTCTGGTTCTAAGTTATTATTATTATCAGATCCGTCTAAATCGATTAATAATTGGTCTTCAGGTTCTACTTCGATATTTCTATTTCTTGGGGGATTAATTATAGGTCGATATTCAATTTCAAAATCCGAATCGTATTGTCCTGTTAAGAAATCTCTTTGTATATGTCGTTGGTTTTCTATAGGAGTCAGAACTTGTAAGGGTATTCGAGCGAGTTGATGATCTTGTTTGCGTAAAAGTCGATCCTTCAGGCGAAAGGTTTCCTCTTTGAATCTGAGCTTGTAAGGGTGGAGACCTAGGTGGAAGTAATGTGTTTAAAATGGTCGAACTGGTTGTTGTTGTTCTTGATAGAGAGGACGTCTTCTTCGAGGTATATTTACGGTTAATCGTGATCGATTCCGTTGTTGAGCCACTTTTTACATAATTCAACAGACTATAACTGTCTTGTAACCACTCTAAATCGTAAAGAATTTGCAGACAGTTATCTCTAATTCGAGTTAAACAATTTATCTAAGCTCTAACGTGATGAAGCTCTTGTACTTCTCTAGAATCTATAATGGCAAGGGTTCCGTTATTCCTTTGTTCTTCCGCGAAATTAAATATTTCTTCAATTTTTTGATTGTAAATTTCAGTAATTTCGGCAATGGTTCTATTCAATTGTTTAATTCGTTCACGACTGATCATGGAGAAGTAAAAAGGAAACTAATTTTTTGAAAAGGGAACAGATTTGCAGGGGTTTATTATCTTAAGTGGTTTTTACTTTTATTGCAACTAATGCAATCGATTCACTAAGAATCAACTATACTAAAAAGTTTCTTCTAAACTTTTGTTACTACTAAAACTAATCTAGATTTTCTTAATTCTACTAAAGAATTTTACTATCACTAAGCTACTAAAGCTTTAGCTAATTACAGGGGTTAAACTTAATCAATAAAATCAGATCTTACAGTCACCACCAAATTGTTGACCGTGACTACCTTTGAGACCAAAGTCAGGGTAACAAAGCAACTATAGCAGGGATTATATATTATAAAAGAACTATAATTAATATACTAAAGTTGGGATGGTAAATGTATGAAGGATTTTATTAATGCAGTTTCTAATGTCGAAAGAGGCAGGTGTGAGTTTTTTATATAAAATACAAGCAACAAATGTTTAAACAATTAACAATTCACTAAGAATTATTATCAAATAGTTACTAAGACTTTATTTCTTGAGCTCAATCCTAATCAGAACTGTTTTTACATCTGGGCAAAAATACCCTCTATTTATAAGAAAATGCTAAGTATCGCGAATTATAATTAATAATCTAAAGAACATTCCAGGACTTTCTATAATTTTCCGGTACGATTATTAAAACTATTTTCTAGAGATTTTACCAGAGGTTTTAATGGTTTGATCGGGGTAAAACCTCTTATCGCGTAATGTTACACATTACATAGGATCTACTTTAGAATTTATATAAACAATAAAAACTCTAAATGTAATACAAATATTGAAATAATGACTATACTAAAAATAATACATATAAATAAATAATAAAAATAACTATATAAAGTAATAAAATAATATAGAATATAATAATAATAATAAAATAAAATAAAGAATAAAAATAGAGTTAACAACATGTATAGTTTAAGTAAACCGATTTGTGTCATATTACAGCCATGTTCTTTCAAAAAATTAGC
Source organism: Diversispora epigaea (assembly GCA_003547095.1). Classification (NCBI taxonomy): domain Eukaryota; kingdom Fungi; phylum Glomeromycota; class Glomeromycetes; order Diversisporales; family Diversisporaceae; genus Diversispora; species Diversispora epigaea. The sequence continues at coordinate 214,571 of PQFF01000283.1, read as the reverse complement.
GCTTTATTTTCTTCTTCATCAGGAAATTTTAATAGGCGTAATTATACATGTTTCCAAAATTGATTTTGGATTTTTGAGGTATTTCGACTTTTTGAGATTTATGTAGAATCTATTCTATATATGAAAGTAAAAAAAATATCCAGTTATGTGTATTTTCAATCAAAGAATAAATTTGAGTGGTCAAAAAATTTTGGGTTTTAAGTAAAATAATTTCGTCTTCTATGAAAAACTATTTCGACTTTTTTTCCCAAAATTGCAATTTCAGGGCCCCAAAATAATTTTGCGTGCAAGTATAGGCTATACATGTTTCCAAAATTAATTTTGGATTTTTGAGGTATTTCGACTATTTGAGATTTATGTAGAATCTATTCTATATATAGAAGTAAAAAAAGTACCCAGTTATGTGTATCTCCAATCAAAGAATAAATCTGGGTAGTCAAAAAATTTCAGGTTTTAAGTAAAATAATTTCGTCTTCTATAAAAAACTATTTCGACTTTTTTTTCCAAAATATTAATTTCGGGGCCCCAAAATGATTTTGCGTGCAAGTATAGTATAGGCGTAATATTCCGTAATTATTATAAAACGTAAAATTTTCGTAATTTATACGGAGATTTCCCTGTAATATTACGTATATCTCTGAAAGATTTCAATACATAATAATTTCGCCCGTAAATTCACCGATTTCTTATGCCTCGAAAAAATTCCGCAAGATTTCGTAACTTTCTACGTATTTATTATACCTCAAAAAATTCTGTAATTTTTTCGCAACTTAATTTTTTTTTACAAAAATTTTTTTACTTTCAAATCTTCGTAATATAAATTTTTGCACTTTTTTATGAATATTTACGAAAATATACGCAACTAGAAATTATATATTGCAAAAAAATTTATTTTTAATTTATTATTCTCAGAATTCTTTGAATAATAATAAATTATAGCATAAAATATTTCAGATATTTATAAATAAAATATAATACTAAATAAAATATAATACTAAATAAAATATAAAAAATACTAAAATACTAAATAAAATAAAATTAAAAATATTCATATTTTAAAAATTTTAGATTATTACGCAAGATTATTACTTTGTGACCGAAAGCTTTGTCCTGTAAATATAACTTTATCTTCATATTCCTCTTTTCTTTCCTCTTTTTCCTTTTCTTTTTCTTTTTCTTCTTCTTCTTCCTCCTCTTCTTCTTCCTCCTCTCCTTCCTCATTATCTAACCCAATAATTTGACCTTCTTCTAGCTTTTTCTATAAAAAAAATAAATTTTTTAATATTTAATATAATATCAAATTTTTTTTTTATATTTTTTACTTATTTTCTTAACTTTCATAATTTTGCGTATCTTTTCATCATTGATTTTGATTAATTCAGTTTTCGGATTTAATATATATTGGCATACCGCCATTCCAAACGCAATTTTTTCTTTTATTAATTTTTTAAAATTTGACCATGTTTTTTGTATAATCCTAGTACACTAGTCATTTCTTTATCATTATCAATACGTTGATAAAGTCTTTCATATGCATTTTTTAGTTTATCCGAATCCTTCCACTTCTTTATTTCTTGGGGAGCAGATTTTATATCAATATATGAAAGTTCGTGCTCCCCAAATACTGCGAAAAGAGCAGACCTTACTCTATTCGCAATTGACCCTCTTAGACTTCGATGTTTAGCTAATAACTTTAAAAGTTTTTAAAACAATACGTTATATTTTAATATTATAATTTAAAATAATTTAAGTAAGTAATTCAAATAAAACTTATAGGGCTTTGAATATATTTTGTGTAATAAGAGNTTTTACTTATTTTCTTAACTTTCATAATTTTGCGTATCTTTTCATCATTGATTTTGATTAATTCAGTTTTCGGATTTAATATATATTGGCATACCGCCATTCCAAACGCAATTTTTTCTTTTATTAATTTTTTAAAATTTGACCATGTTTTTTGTATAATCCTAGTACACTAGTCATTTCTTTATCATTATCAATACGTTGATAAAGTCTTTCATATGCATTTTTTAGTTTATCCGAATCCTTCCACTTCTTTATTTCTTGGGGAGCAGATTTTATATCAATATATGAAAGTTCGTGCTCCCCAAATACTGCGAAAAGAGCAGACCTTACTCTATTCGCAATTGACCCTCTTAGACTTCGATGTTTAGCTAATAACTTTAAAAGTTTTTAAAACAATACGTTATATTTTAATATTATAATTTAAAATAATTTAAGTAAGTAATTCAAATAAAACTTATAGGGCTTTGAATATATTTTGTGTAATAAGAACTCCAACGTTTGTTTTCTCAACTCCCGAAATATTCATGAAATTCCAATTCAGTATAACCAGCAGCAACAGATTTTAAATAACTTTCATCCAAATAGATTCTTTTATCTATAGCAGAATTTGCAACTTTCCAGACGAATTTTTATTTCGAAGTATTTCGAAGTATTTCGAAGTATTTTGAATTAATAACAAATGTTTCAATAAAAGAAACTTTATAACAAATGTAAACACTTACATTTATAAATTCATTTTCAATTGTATAATCTGATTCGATTCCATTTGATGTCAATAATTTCTGTATGTCAGAGATTTCTCTTTCTATCTTAATTTATCTATTATTCATTTCTATTTGTCTGCTATTCATCTCTTCAAATTTATTTAGAAAATAATTAACATCTTTATGTGTAAATGGGAAATCATTTATAAAAAGAATTGTTTTAAAATTTTTGTATATTGCAAATATTTTCGAAGACTTTCGAAACATTATCATCAGAATAATTTTTTATAGCTCCAGCAACTGTTTTTTGCTTTTTTCTTAAAGATGCTTCTGCAACTTCTTCTGATTCTATTAATACTATTGGCATTGTTGGTGTTGTTGGTATTGTTGGTGTTGTTGCTGTTGGTGTTGTTGCTGCTGGTGTTGTTGCTGCTGGTGTTGTTGCTGCTAGTGTTGTTGTTGTGGGTGTTATTGGGATTGTTGATAATGCAGATTGTTTACAATCCTTTTTAACAAATTTTGATTTTTCAGTTAAAAGACCAGAATAAAATTTATCTTTTTTTTTTTAATTTCTTCTATAAAATGAAAGCATTTCCTTCTGATTCATTTTTTTTGTTACTATTTTTCTAAATTAAAAAACTATTTACTATTATATTTATTTTAAAATTATTTTAAAATTATTTTAAAATTATTAGAAATATTCGAAAATATTTAAAGAAACAAAACAGAATTTTAGTTTTTTATATATTATTTTCTACTACATCAGGAAATTTTTAAAGGCGAATATATCCAAATATAATTGCCCACCCCCAGGTTTATCCGCATAAATCGCATTAATCCGGATTAATCCGCATTTATCCGGATTAATTTATATGTTACACCGAATATATTCAGATTATATTCAGATAAATTGCGAATATATCCAGATATAATTCAGTTTTATTAATAGCGAATAAACCTGGATATATTTGTCCTTAAAAATTTCCTGATGTATCTAAGTATGATGAATTATTTCAAAATTTTTTATTATTATATCCTTCAATTAGATAATTATTATCTAATTGCTATCATTAAAATGTAATCTCCGCAACTTACAAAATTAATTAAAATCATATTCGTTATTAGCAACAAATTTTCTGATTTTTAATTGAACAATACTAAAGTTTTTGAATATTATATTTAATTACATGATTATAATTTATATTTATTTTCTTTTTCAAAAAAAAATATAGATAAAATAATTATATATTTTTAAAAATAATGTGGATAAATGTGAAATAAAGATTGAATTTATTAATATAAAATAATAATATTTTTTTTTTAAAATATAATAATACGGAACATTCCGAAATAATACAACTTAAAATAGATATTTATTTACTAAATATTCATTAGTCTTATCAAATCGAGGAACTATATGAACTATATCTTCTATTGCTTCTATTTCTATAAAATTGTATACCTCCATCAATTTCAACAAAGGACAGCCATAAACAAATAGAGTTCTTTTAAATATAAAATCGTACCATTATTATACTTGCACGCTAAATTATTTTGGGCCCGAAACCCGAAATAAAAATATCCCAAAATTGGCCCCGAAATATCTTTTCAAAATCTCGATATCCTAAAATAAAAATGGGGGTCGAAATTAAAAATAAAAGTCNGCCCACCCCCAGGTTTATCCGCATAAATCGCATTAATCCGGATTAATCCGCATTTATCCGGATTAATTTATATGTTACACCGAATATATTCAGATTATATTCAGATAAATTGCGAATATATCCAGATATAATTCAGTTTTATTAATAGCGAATAAACCTGGATATATTTGTCCTTAAAAATTTCCTGATGTATCTAAGTATGATGAATTATTTCAAAATTTTTTATTATTATATCCTTCAATTAGATAATTATTATCTAATTGCTATCATTAAAATGTAATCTCCGCAACTTACAAAATTAATTAAAATCATATTCGTTATTAGCAACAAATTTTCTGATTTTTAATTGAACAATACTAAAGTTTTTGAATATTATATTTAATTACATGATTATAATTTATATTTATTTTCTTTTTCAAAAAAAAATATAGATAAAATAATTATATATTTTTAAAAATAATGTGGATAAATGTGAAATAAAGATTGAATTTATTAATATAAAATAATAATATTTTTTTTTTAAAATATAATAATACGGAACATTCCGAAATAATACAACTTAAAATAGATATTTATTTACTAAATATTCATTAGTCTTATCAAATCGAGGAACTATATGAACTATATCTTCTATTGCTTCTATTTCTATAAAATTGTATACCTCCATCAATTTCAACAAAGGACAGCCATAAACAAATAGAGTTCTTTTAAATATAAAATCGTACCATTATTATACTTGCACGCTAAATTATTTTGGGCCCGAAACCCGAAATAAAAATATCCCAAAATTGGCCCCGAAATATCTTTTCAAAATCTCGATATCCTAAAATAAAAATGGGGGTCGAAATTAAAAATAAAAGTCGAAATTAAAATGGGGGTCGAAATTAAAAATAAAAGTCAAAATTAAAATAGGAGTCGAAATTAAAATAAAAGTCGAAATCAAAATAAGAATTAATTTATAATCCTCTCATCAAGGTGAACATTTTAGTAGTTGTTTTATCCAGATTGGACTTCTCTACATCAAGTTATTAATTAAAATATCTATTTTATCAATAAATAAAATCTTCTTATCCCTACTGTCGCGTGTCCTTTACGACAATGTTCTGAAGGTTAAAGAATCTTTCCTAACAAAAACTATCCTACAAGTTAAGTAATATCGTGCTGCTTCGGGAGATCCTCTTGATCAATCCACAGCAAATTACAAAGTTAGGTAAGAGAGGCAAAGGTAAGTGAGTTCTTTATTGTGACGGGGTCTTTTACACGCCAAGTTAGTTTGTATTACTTGTACAAAGCGTATATGTAAAAGGTTTAAACAGCGATAAAATATACAAAGGTTTTAATAAAATGATAACTTTATTAAATAATAATGCGGGATAATATATATATAAAGATAATAAATAAAGATAAATAATATAAAGAATTTAAGAAAATAAAATAGAATAAGAAAGTTAAGAACTGAAGGAATTAAAAAGACTTATAAAAACTAAAGGTAAACTATATTAACTAAACTGAACTCTAACTTCGAACTTCTCTCGAACTCAATCTAAAAAGGGCCTGTATTTATATCTTCTCAGATGCTTCCTGCATCACTGATAAATTTACCATTCCTTCCTTTAGATTGGTTCCTTTCTAAATAACACAATTTCCTTTATCTTTACAAGTATTTACCTGAGTATTTCCCTAGGTATCGTACCTGGGTATATACCTAGGTAAATCCATAGTGATAATCCTTTAAATGTAGTACTTACTAATCGGTACTACTGATCTACTCTATTTATAAATTCAAAGATAATACATATAAGAATAAATATATAACTAAATAATAATAAATACTAATAAATATTAATTCACAGTGTCACACTACGATTTTATTTTTATTATTATTTAGTCCTCACGGTTTTATTATTATTATTATTATTTAGCCTTCACGATTCTTGTTATTATTATTATTATTATTATTATAGCCCCCACGGTTTTATAATTATTATTATTCTTGTCTCCTATTATTATTATAGCTCCCGCAGTTTTATTATTAAGATTATTATTATTATTATTATTATAGCCCCCACGGTTTTATAATTATTATTATTCTTGTCTCCTATTATTATTATAGCTCCCGCAGTTTTATTATTAAGATTATTATTATTATTATTATTATAGTCCCCACGGTTTTATTATAATTATTATTATAGCCCCACGGTTTTATTATTATTATTATTATTATTATTATTATTATAACGCCCACAGTTTTATTATTATTATTATAGCCCCTGCGGTTTTGTTATTATTATTATTTTTATCTCCCACGGTTTTTAGCCCTCACTTGCTCCCACGATTTTATTTTTATTATTATTATTATTATAGCCCCACGGTTTTATTATTATTATTATTATTATTATAGTCCCCACGGTTTTATTATTATTATATTATTATTATTATTATTATTATTATAGCCTCCACGGTTTTATTATAATTATTATTATAGCCCACGGTTTTATTATTATTATTATTATTATTATTATTATAGCCCCCGCGATTCTTGCCCCACGGTTTTATTATTATTATTATTATTATTATAACTCTCGCGATTTTTGCTCTCACGGTTTTATTATTATTATTATTATTATTATTATTATTATAGCCCCCGCGATTCCCACAGTTTTATTATTATTATTATTATAGCCCTGTAATTCTTGTTCCCACGGTTTTATTATTATTATTATTATTATAGCCCCACGATTCCCACGGTTTTATTATTATTATAACCCTCGCGATTTTTGTTCCCACGGTTTTATTATTATTATTATTATTATTATTATAACCCTCGCGATTTTTGCTCCCACGGTTTTATTATTATTATTATTATTATTATAGCCCCCACGATTCCCACGGTTTTATTATTATTATTATTATTATTATTATAACCCTCGCGATTTTTGTTTCCACGGTTTTATTATTATTATTATTATTATTATTATTATATCCCCCGCGCTTCTTGTTCCCACGGTTTTATTATTATTATTATTATTATTATTATAGCCCCCGCGATTCCCACGGTTTTATTATTATTATAGCCCACGCGATTTCCACGGTTTTATTATTATTATTATTATTATTATTATAGCCCCCACGATTCCCACGGTTTTATTATTATTATTATTATTATTAT
>PQFF01000283.1:189118-206761 GCA_003547095.1 Diversispora epigaea | reverse complement strand
TTATTATTATTATTATTATTATTATAGCCCCCGCGATTCTTGCTCCCACGGTTTTATTATTATTATTATTATTTATTATTATTATTATTATTATTATTATTATTATTATTATTATTACAGTGCGCGACACTTAAAGACGTAAATCACGTGACTTGTCCCATCTTCGGGTCAAAAATTTATTCGTACTAAATCGTCCAAAAAATCGAATTCCACATCATTTAAAAATCGCGTGACTGCCGTAAATAGTAATTCACGTGTCACGCAAATATTGTTTAACAAAATACATAATTTAATAAAATTTAATTGATAAATGACAATTTAATAAAATTTAATTGATAAATGACAATTTAATTTTTATTTCAATTTGAATTTTCACTCATTTCTCTTTTTCACAACTCTTTTCTTTTACAAAAGTAATTAATTCATCTCGTGGAATCCGTCTATGTGATTTAAATTTTTTACATGCATATTCAGCTAATTTTCCTGTTAATCCCTCACGATACAATTGCATATAAAGCCAACCCACGTATAATTGCAATGATTTCTTGCATAACACTTGGCCGCACCCCAGTACATTTTGATAAAATTGAGCTCACAATGAAATTTCGGATAAAAAATACATAAATGACTGGTGTTTTCAATTAATTCTACAATAGCGGACTTTTGTGCAATAAAATCTGGTTGAAATGCCATAATTTTTCTTGCACAACAATCAACTCGTCGAGATTCCTTTTTCTTGCACAATGAACACTCTAAACTCAATCTTTCCCTCCATAGATCTCTTTCTTGCAATATCCTTTTTATTCCTTTTGGTTTTCCTCGCAAGGCAGGATCAGGATAATCTTCCGGAAATATCATTTGCTGGGTTATCTCTTGTCCATTTTTATTAACAAAAGTTGTTGATCTCATAATTGATTGTTTTCCTCCGGGACCCAGATTCATTCTTGTTGTAATAAGAGCATCTTTAGAATATGCTGCATGGTTAGTACTGTTGTCGAAGGCGAAGACAACTGTTGCATTAGGAAATTTCGCCTCAAAAATAGGAATTGCTTTAGTCTTGATTTGTTCTATTAAATTATCAACTGTCCAATAACCTTCTTGATTCTTGCCGGGCAAAAGATAACAACGTGCTTCTTTAGGTATATTGGGATTTCTTGCCACTTCTTCTTCATTAAGTTTTAATCTACCGCAAGCTTCCAAAAGAAATTCGCTCACCATGATCGATCTTCCATTTCCCTTCTTTCGTAATGGCATTTCATCATCAGCTACCCAAATTCTCCCTTTTCTATCATTTGCATAAAATATGCATTCATCGTGAGTGACAAGAATTAACTCTCGTTTACCTGGTATGAGTGTTGGAAGAATTGCTTCCATTTCTACTCCTTCGTATCTTGCCATTCGTTGTTCCAATTCTTTCATTATTTCCAAAAATCTTTTTCGATATTCAACAATATCTTTTCGTTCATGTCCGTCATAATAAATACCTTTTCGATATCCTTCAAATCGACATCCCAAGATATGCAACCATCTTTCAGCAGTTCTTCAGCTAATAGTTTTTCTGGTTCCTATATATTCAGGCAAAATAAAATCTTCAATATATTGTTTAAAATTAGTTAAATTAATACCATTTAATCCCAATTCTTGTCTCATCCACTGTCGCAAACTTAATGCAACATCTTCATCATCAACAAGTCGTTTATATTTTTGGTGCTTGCCACGATATGAAACTGGAAACGATTTTTGATTCAAATAAAATTTGCCCAAAGAACGAATCCATCTAGCAGTATATGGTTTTGAAATAATATAGACCATACGTGCTGCTTCTTCACTAGATTTTATTTTTCCGTTTCCATCATTTAATCGTATAAGGTATTCATAGACAGCACATTTTCTATTGTATTCAGAAGCTGTAAGTGTCTCTCCATTCTTAAGAAGGTCATCTCGAAGTTGTGCAATTCTTTCATAAAGCATTGAATTTCCATTTGTCTCGTCCAAAGATCCGGGCAATATAGGAGACACCAAAGAAGAAATAAAAAAATTATCAACAGACTTATTAACGTACCCATTTGAAAAACTATCACCAGACCCATTTAAAGACTTTTCATCCCCCCAAAAATTAGTAATTTTAGGTGTTCCTCTAGCAGCATTGACAAGTACACCGGAAGTGCCAAATTTACGATAATAAGTTGTTTTCGGTATTCCTTTTATTGTTCTTGTATTATTTTTTTCTGGTTTGTTCTATATAAGAGCTGTTGCAAGTAAACGTGTTCGTATATTTTCTTCCTCATTATTTTCTTTCTCTTCATTAACTTCTTCTTCTCTCTCATCAGCATTTGCATCCTCTTCGTCGGTCTCAGTTTCTTTTTTTTCATTAATGGATATTCGTTGTCTTTTATTGTTGTATTCTTGAAGTCGAATATGATTTCTTTTTTTCCGCGCCATTTTTTTTTAATGGAAGAATTTTCCCACCGAATAGTCAATAATATTAAAGGCTATTGACCAATAGAATTGTATGCATAATTTTATTGGCCAATAAAAATCACGTTTTGTCCCATTGTACGTTAATCATATATAAGCAGGTCATTTTTGAATCGATATAAGTCGGGAATGAGTTATTATTTTTAAAAAAAGAGGCCGGCAATTTGTAGTAAATTAAATTAGCTTCAAAATAGCGGCTTCCTTTTTTTGGTAATATTTCTGTGTCACGTTCTATACCTTTTTAAAAATCATCAAATTTATTGAAGTCTTTAAGTGTCGCGCACTGTATTATTATTATTATTATAGTCCCACTATTCTTTTTCCTTTGTCTCTCACGATTTTTAGCCCCCACAATTCTTGTCCCTACGGTTTGATTATTATTATTATTATTATTATTTATCTCCACGATTCTTGCCTCATGGTTTTATTATTATTATTATTATTTAACCACGATTCTTACCTACGGTTTTATTATTATTATTATTATTATTATTATTATAACCCCACAGTTTTATTATTATTATTATTATTATTATTTAGCCTTGCACTACAGTTTTATTATTATTATTATTATTTAGCTTCTACGATTCTTGCCTCCATTATTATTCTTCTTAAAAAAAATTTTTTTTTTTTAAAGTTTCACGACCGGGATTACATTTTCCATGGGAATTTTGGGGTTTCACAATTATTACGTCCTATACGTGTTGCCCAAATCCCAAATAATTTGGGATTTGGGACGCCAAAATGCACAAATTACTAGTATTTGGGATTTGGGATTTCGGTAAAAGATACTAATTATAATTTGGGATTTGGGATTTGGGATTTCGGCATTTGGGATTTCGGCATTTGGATTTTGAATTTGGGCGGCAGGTATATTACGTCTATACATGTTCCCAAAATTGATTTTGGATTTTTGAGGTATTTCGACTTTTTGAGATTTATGCAGAATCTATTCTATATATGGAAGTAAAAAAAGTATCCAGTTATGTGTATCTTCAATCAAAGAATAAATCTGGGTGGTCAAAAAATTTCGGGTTTTAAATAAAATAATTTCGTCTTCTATGAAAAACTATTTCGACTTTTTTCCNTTATTATTATTATTATTATTATTATAACCCCACAGTTTTATTATTATTATTATTATTATTATTTAGCCTTGCACTACAGTTTTATTATTATTATTATTATTTAGCTTCTACGATTCTTGCCTCCATTATTATTCTTCTTAAAAAAAATTTTTTTTTTTTAAAGTTTCACGACCGGGATTACATTTTCCATGGGAATTTTGGGGTTTCACAATTATTACGTCCTATACGTGTTGCCCAAATCCCAAATAATTTGGGATTTGGGACGCCAAAATGCACAAATTACTAGTATTTGGGATTTGGGATTTCGGTAAAAGATACTAATTATAATTTGGGATTTGGGATTTGGGATTTCGGCATTTGGGATTTCGGCATTTGGATTTTGAATTTGGGCGGCAGGTATATTACGTCTATACATGTTCCCAAAATTGATTTTGGATTTTTGAGGTATTTCGACTTTTTGAGATTTATGCAGAATCTATTCTATATATGGAAGTAAAAAAAGTATCCAGTTATGTGTATCTTCAATCAAAGAATAAATCTGGGTGGTCAAAAAATTTCGGGTTTTAAATAAAATAATTTCGTCTTCTATGAAAAACTATTTCGACTTTTTTCCCCAAAATTGCAATTTCGGGGCCCCAAAATAATTTTGCGTGCAAGTATAATTACGTCCCCCGGTCGAAATGCTTGTTTCGACTGGGGTTACACTAAATTTCGTCCCCCGTAATAATTTCGTCCCCCGTAAACAATTTCGACTTCTGGTCGAAATGTTTATTTCGACTGGGGTTACACTAAATTTCGTCCCCCGTAATAATTTCGACTTCCGGTTTAATTACAGGGATTATTTCGGGTTTCGGGGATTATTTCGGGTTTCGGAATTGATTTCGGGGTCATTAAAAATTAAACCGGGGTCGGGTTTTTGATTTTTAATTTTGGGAACATGTATAGTACCGTTATTATAATATTGCAACATATTTTTTTTGTTACAAAGTACCATCTGATCATCCCTTAAACGTGTATTATTTAAATTTTCTTTTGATACTAAATAAAAATGGTAAGGATAGTTTGAATTTATTGATTTATAAGTTAACGAAAAAGTACATGCTTCTGGCCAATCATATATTATTGTGAAAACTCTCAGAAAAAATCAGAAAATTTCGTTATCAATTTTTAATTCAATGCTATCGCCATCATCATTATCATTTGTAAATAATAGATCCAAAAGAAATTTAATAGAATTGTGAAAGGTTTCGCGAATTAATTTTTTAAATTCGGAGGATTTTTTTTCTCTCTCATCTTTAGCAGATAAAATCGGAAAGTATTCCGATAACTGTTTAGTATCTTCTTTATTTCTTTTCCATGTGGGAATATTGCCAAGAGTAATATATATAAGATGAAGTGACCCCTTACTCAAGGTGTCAGTTGTAGTTGCATCTGAATAAAGGATGATAGACAAAATGTATGCTACCAATAGAATTGATTCTTTCACTTTTTTTCAGTATATTGTTCTCCATATGATTGTTCATTTTCAATCTATAATAATATGTATAATATGTTTAGTGATCTTTAACTTGTATTAGTATAAACAATGAATAAAATTTTTTACCTCCAATTTTTTGTAATCATATACAAAAAGCTGAGAAATTTCCAGATTTGATAAAAGATTTTCTATATATTTTATAACTGGTTAATAATTTATAAAGTATTCTTTATTATTATGCACTAATATACGATGTTTATAATATAATAATCGTGATAAATTCATTTTATCCATATACTTTCAGCTTGTTTCGATATTTTTAGGAAGGGGAGAAATGGATAAATTGGAATGCTTATTAAAAAATTTGATAATTACATTGCCGGCTTTGTTATTTAAATTATATTTTGTAACAAGAATCATCAAATCGGCATAAGATTCATTTGGAAATTCTTCAACGTCTGAATCTTTATTTCGTGAACTTTCACTTCTGACATCTAAGTCTTTATTCTGTAAATGTTCGATATTTGAATTTTCATTTTGTAAATTTTCGATATCTAAGTCTTCATTTCGTGAACTTTCAGACAAAATTTTTTCAAAACATTCTGGAATATTACTGATAACTTCTAATGAAACTGAAGCATCAGTATCATAATCACCATATTCAAATAGATCTGTTATCTCTGAACCTAATAGTAAGTTTTCTATTTCTTGAACACTTTGTCTTTCTTCTATACGATTAAAATCATCATTATCTAATAACATATCAGTGATTTCTGAAACTTCTGTATTGGATTCTTCTGTACTAACATCATAAAGGTTTATATATCTATTTACATGTTGGAAATATGAATTACGATTAGAAAAATAACGAACATTGCAATAAGGACATTTATAATTTGTAGACATTTTTTAAAAATTAAATTTTTTGAAATTTTAAGATACTTTTAACTGTTCTTTTTCATTATACTTATATATTTTTTTAATTTTATTTTTTTTCCTTTTTACAACAATAAGAAAATTATTCAAATGTTTCGCTTTTCTATATTAATAAATGTTATAATAAATAAGAATTATTTTTTATTTTCACTATATTTCGTGATATAACAAGAAAATAAAGACATATCACTAGTTATAATTTATGGTAAATAAGAATATTCCTTTATTTTGTATTAAATAATTATATTTCATAATATAATTTATGGTAAATAAGATACAATAAATTGATATTTTATTTTCGTTATATTTTATGATATAACAAGAAAATAAAGATATTATCACTTGTTATAATTTATGATAAATAAGAATATATTTTTGCAATATTTCGTGATATAACAGGAAATAAAGATAAAGATTATAATCTTTTTTGGACAATAAATGCATATTGATATACTTGATATAACTAACCTTACAAAATATAATGTAAATCCTGATATAATGAAGATCAATATCTTATTCTCCTCTAGAGGTATGATATTGAAATGCTTTCGACACTTTACACTTTGTGAAAATAATAATAACTAATACATTCTTTTAAATATACAATCCTTCATAATGTTTTTTTATTATTTAACTTCTTACACTGCATATTATCTCATTTTTTCTATTTTTTTACTGTTTTTCGTTGATTTTTCATATCAAAATTCTTTTCAATATTTCGTATCTCTACGTTTAAATTCAAGTAAATATATTTGAGATTATTTTAACTAGTACTTAATATTAATAATGAAATTCTATATATATCTTTACGTTATAATGCACTTTCGTAATAATATGAAAAAAATAATATTAATAAATGAGAATTCAAATTTGGCTTAAGAGAATCATGCCCAACTACAAGAAATGTTTTTCTCATAAAACTATTCCAACTACCGCAACTGCTCCAACTACTGCGACTATACATGTTCCCAAAATTGATTTTGGATTTTTGAGGTATTTCGACTTTTTGAGATTTATGCAGAATCTATTCTATATATGGAAGTAAAAAAAGTATCCAGTTATGTATATCTTCAATCAAAGAATAAATCTGGGTGGTCAAAAAATTTTGGGTTTTAAGTAAAATAATTTCGTCTTTTATGAAAAACTATTTCGACTTTTTTCCCCAAAATTGCAATTTCAGGACCCCAAAATAATTTTGCGTGCAAATATAACTGCGACCTCTCCAACTACTGCGACTTCTCCAACTACTATAATTACCCCAATTATCGCAACCGCCTCAATTACTACAACTTCTCCAACTTCTACTTCAATAACAGTTATTCAAACTACTCTAATTCCAAACTCAAGATCTAGATCTATTTGAAATCGTGAAGTTATAGGCAGTAACAATCAAATTATAGCAAAAATATATTATAAAATCATTGATCTTAAGAAAAAAATTGATCTTGTAATTAAAAACCAAGACTCTATCAAAATTGACATTAAAAAAAAAAAAAGTAAATGCTGATATTAGTTTCAACATAAAAGATAAAGATTTTAATGAAGTAATTTTTATTTCTAAATGTTTTCGAAAGATTACTATTATAATTATATTCTATAACTAATAACTTTTTATATAGCGAATTATTGCTAACTCTGCGAAGGAACTTTTCCAAACTTGTATCTATATCTACAACACACCAAAGGAATTTTGAGAATCCTTAGAAAAATACGTCCGAGAGACATTTCCGGAATTCTACAGATCGTTGGGAACANCAATTATCGCAACCGCCTCAATTACTACAACTTCTCCAACTTCTACTTCAATAACAGTTATTCAAACTACTCTAATTCCAAACTCAAGATCTAGATCTATTTGAAATCGTGAAGTTATAGGCAGTAACAATCAAATTATAGCAAAAATATATTATAAAATCATTGATCTTAAGAAAAAAATTGATCTTGTAATTAAAAACCAAGACTCTATCAAAATTGACATTAAAAAAAAAAAAAGTAAATGCTGATATTAGTTTCAACATAAAAGATAAAGATTTTAATGAAGTAATTTTTATTTCTAAATGTTTTCGAAAGATTACTATTATAATTATATTCTATAACTAATAACTTTTTATATAGCGAATTATTGCTAACTCTGCGAAGGAACTTTTCCAAACTTGTATCTATATCTACAACACACCAAAGGAATTTTGAGAATCCTTAGAAAAATACGTCCGAGAGACATTTCCGGAATTCTACAGATCGTTGGGAACAAAAAGATGGATGTCTTTTTTCGAAAAAACAATCAGAAAATCTATAATAAAAGTTTTTCTTTAAAATACATATTAAATTAAATTTAGATCTGTAATTAATTAAAATGAAAATATTTAATAGATGATTGAAAAGCTTCGAAGTATCCGGGGGGACTATACATGTTCCCAAAATTGATTTTGGATTTTTGAGGTATTTCGACTTTTTGAGATTTATGCAGAATCCATTCTATATATGGAAGTAAAAAAAGTACCCTGTTATGTGTATCTTCAATCAAAGAATAAATCTGGGTAGTTAAAAAATTTCGGGTTTTAAATAAAATAATTTTGTCTTCTATGAAAAACTATTTCGACTTTTTTCCTCAAAATTGCAATTTCAGGGCCCCAAAATAATTTTGCGTGCAAGTATAGGGGGGACTGAGTATAAAAGTAAAAACTGTTATACATAAAGTTTTCTCATTGTCATCAATCAATAGTACGAAGTTTGAGGAAGTTTCTGAATGGAAGAAATTGCCGGCCGTAAAAGAATGTTATAAAAATATTTTCAAGCCCATTGATGAAAAAGATCCTGAAACAACTTATATAAGTTGTATAATTGATAAAGTGTGGGGCGAATCATACGACGTTCAGAACGTTCACGTAGTGTAGGCGATCGCGATTATTTAAATAATTCTTAACCCTAATAATTGTTATGTAAAGATAACTGAGAATATTATTAAGGAAAAATATGAAGAAAATTTAGTAAGTATTCTCTTTAATAATATTTTTTCTTTAAATTTCCATTACTAAGTTTTCTAACAAATTTTATAGTTTAAATTAAATAATGAAGAAGAGTTTTGTAACTCTTTGGACGAATCTGAAAACGAGTCGCCACCACCGTCATTATCACTAGTACCAAGAAATGAATCACACAAAAAAAAAAAGTCTAGAATCAAAAAGAAGATTACCTTTTTACCTCTCGAAAAAATACGAGAAAATGCAGAAATACTTGCGATAAAAAATATGAAAAAAAGATCATATGAAAATGAAGATGAAGAAGAAAATAATAATAAAGAAAATAATAATGAAGAAAATAATTCGGAACTATCTGAAAATTAAAAGTATTATTACAAATAATATAAATAATATTCAGTGTATTTTAATATAAAAAAAATATTTGTAGTAAAATTTAATAATAAAATACATCAGGAAATTTTTTATAACGAAAACCTTCGAAGTTTAACGTTAACCGTTGATTATCACTACGTTATCCTTCGGAGGTTTTCGGTAATCTTCGAAGGTTATCGATTTTGATATTTTTATATGGCGAAATCTTACGAATATTATCGTTTTTGTAGTTATCTTGTATCGGAGGTTCTTGATGACCTCCGCTTATATTAGATATTCATAATATATCGTTTCGTTAAACTTCGATGGTCATCACCTATATTTAATTTTCGTAAATCTCAGCACATTTATTTTTGTTGTATTCCGCATACGTTTATAATGCAGCAATTTTAATCGACATTGCATTGTTAACAATATCCTTCGAAGTTTATCGCAACAATTTTAATCGACATTGCACCATTAGCAATATCCTTCGAAGTTTATCGCATCAATTTTAATTGACATTGTACTGTTAACGATATTGTAGCAATTTTCAATCGACATTTCACATTATTATTATAATTTTATGAAATTTTCACTCTCATATGAATATTATAAATATATCGTAAACATTCGCAATGAAATTTCCAAATAAGTATTATCGTGTAATTTCCATTTCTAATATTTTTAATGTTTTTGATAGATCGTGTAATATTCTCAGCATATATTGACATGCTGTGAAATTATTGAAATAAATATAATGTTATTATTTTATGTTTGTACTGCATTATAAGTTTACGAAAATAAGTGAAAAGTTATTAATTATAGAATCCATATATTATCTCTTAAACCTTCAATTTTCACATACTACTATGTTTTAGCAGCCAAATTTGTCCGCTAGACGGTCCAAGAGATAAATAAACAGAGATTCTTTAAGAATTTTATTTTTACTGTCCTAACTGACCTTTATATATTCTTTTCTTAAATACTTTGTGGGAAGAAAAATTGCAAATATCTTTTTAAGGTAAATGGAAAACAAAATATGTATCAGTGGCTAATTTCAAGGAGGTCGAATCTTTACTAAAATTCATATCTTTATTTATCAATATAGGAGGATTTACCATTTCATAATAAAAATTTGTGTCTAGGAGGTATTTNAAGGAATACTAGAAGGAAGCACGAGAAATTTAACGATTGATAAATTAATTATGCAAAATGCTGAATTAATAAAAACATGTAATACCCTGAATAATAAAATTGATAATTTAGAAAAAATAATTGTTGAATTTATAGAAAATAAAAAAGAAGAAATTTCGTCAGCATTTGTTACGGTAATTCTGGTTGCGAAACCTTTCGTTTGATAATAAATTATAAAGGATTACTTATAATTTGTTTTATTATTAGAAATTAATAAAGGAAATAGCAGATGAAACCTTTAATAAAGCCATCTATTCAACACAAGAAGATTTTAAAAAAATCTCGAAATCCGTCGCAAAAAAAAATTATAGAGAAATATTTAATACCTATTCTTTAAAAAAGTGGAATACGTTCTACGTCGGTCGAATAATGGCGAATGTAATTATTTTTACCTTGTTGCTAAAATATTATTTTTCAAAATATTTTAGATAATTACATATAATATTAAATTTTTAGTTATTGAAAAAGCATCGCCAACTACGAGAAACTGCTGCCTTCACTTATCGAAAAGCTCTTTTTAGTATTTTTGGAGAAAAAGAACTGCCCTATATACAGAGTACCGATGATCATAATGTGATCGCAACATGGAAAGCATCTCCGCAGGTCCGTAAAATTTACGGAAATCTTTTTGAAAGAATACCCAACTTCGAAACTACATATATTGATCGTGTATTAGAAAAAACCTGTAATGCTGATATGCCGATCTATCAGAAAGCTTTCGCTATTGTTACATGTGAAAACTTTCTAAATCCCAAGTTGCCAAATATAATTAGTAAAGAAAAAATAATAAAACCATTGTTACTTATTTTTGAGATAAATTCTATATATATATATAGTTACATAAAAAATTTAATAAAAATAACAATTTCAAAAATTTTTAGGAACAAATAAAAAATGGTGAAAGTCTTCACCGTGAAATCAACCATTCAACTGAAAANTATCTTTATTTATCAATATAGGAGGATTTACCATTTCATAATAAAAATTTGTGTCTAGGAGGTATTTATTAATCATTTGATTCTTTTCGAATATTCACAGTATATTAGAATATTAATTTTTTGGTAATGCTTAAATGTAATTGTAACCTTTCGAAATAATAATACAATCAATCAGATCTTGTGAAATGGGTCGTCTTGAAAATAATGATTATAAATACAATATTTTTTCCATCACTTTTTTTTATAAAATTTTAAAATGTCCACTCCTGGTCGTAAAAATTCCAAGAGAAAGGAAACTACAGAAAATTCAAATAGAAAAAGAATTCGAACCCGAGATGTAGACCAAATTAATCGTGAGACTTCAGATGTAACCGAAGGTAATAATAATAATCTGTTTCTTTTTTTAAAAATAATTTCTAATATTTATTTATAGGAACACAAGGAACGCAAGAAGAAACGCAACATAAAGGAATACTAGAAGGAAGCACGAGAAATTNAATTTAGAAAAAATAATTGTTGAATTTATAGAAAATAAAAAAGAAGAAATTTCGTCAGCATTTGTTACGGTAATTCTGGTTGCGAAACCTTTCGTTTGATAATAAATTATAAAGGATTACTTATAATTTGTTTTATTATTAGAAATTAATAAAGGAAATAGCAGATGAAACCTTTAATAAAGCCATCTATTCAACACAAGAAGATTTTAAAAAAATCTCGAAATCCGTCGCAAAAAAAAATTATAGAGAAATATTTAATACCTATTCTTTAAAAAAGTGGAATACGTTCTACGTCGGTCGAATAATGGCGAATGTAATTATTTTTACCTTGTTGCTAAAATATTATTTTTCAAAATATTTTAGATAATTACATATAATATTAAATTTTTAGTTATTGAAAAAGCATCGCCAACTACGAGAAACTGCTGCCTTCACTTATCGAAAAGCTCTTTTTAGTATTTTTGGAGAAAAAGAACTGCCCTATATACAGAGTACCGATGATCATAATGTGATCGCAACATGGAAAGCATCTCCGCAGGTCCGTAAAATTTACGGAAATCTTTTTGAAAGAATACCCAACTTCGAAACTACATATATTGATCGTGTATTAGAAAAAACCTGTAATGCTGATATGCCGATCTATCAGAAAGCTTTCGCTATTGTTACATGTGAAAACTTTCTAAATCCCAAGTTGCCAAATATAATTAGTAAAGAAAAAATAATAAAACCATTGTTACTTATTTTTGAGATAAATTCTATATATATATATAGTTACATAAAAAATTTAATAAAAATAACAATTTCAAAAATTTTTAGGAACAAATAAAAAATGGTGAAAGTCTTCACCGTGAAATCAACCATTCAACTGAAAAGATGACGAAGATGATGAAGCTTTTATAAATGAAGAAGAATAAATTTATAAAATAGCAATAATTTTTTTATAATTTTGTATATAAATATTTTATAATATAGCGAAATTATTAAAGTAAATCTTTTGTACACACGTCTTAATATGGAAATACAATTATTATAAATATAATAATAGTCGTAGCTGTTCATTAAACATTAATTAAAATGTCTTGGAAATGTGATTTTTGTCCCTAACGTATTTTTATAACTAAAACTTCGTATACCAACCACATAAAACGATGTCTCGAAAGTATAAATTCATCAGAAGAATTAAATTTGGAAGTAATGATTGATAGTTTAGAAAGCGAAAATTTATTAAATAATGAGGTATAAAAAAATAAATAAATAATAAATAAAATAATTTCAAAGTAGTTTATACTAACCTCAATGTTTATAGAATAATTTCGAAAGTATTCACGAGAATTCAAATGAAGATGAAGATGAAGATGAAGATGAAGATGAAGATGATGATTCAAATAATGCTGAAGCTAAAGAAGAATCTTTAACTAGCAATATCAGCCATTCCAGTGTTCTCTTTTTTGAAAATATGGAATTATCTAATAGTGATGCTGAAAATTACTCATTTAATAATTATGCTTCGGACAATAATAATATTTGTGAAGAAGCGGAACCTATCGAATTTCCTAATAATGTATACGCTGATTTAATGGCTCTTGTTACCAATTATAATCTATCTAATGAAGCTACCAATGCTGTGATTTGTTTTTTTAATGAACATTCCAACCTTCCTTTATCTCCTCTTCCGAAAAATGCCAAAAAAGGACGCGAATTAATGGAAAAAATGAAAATTCCCACTTTAACATCTAAAAAACACAAGATTCTTACTCATAACAATATAGATTATTATTATTTTTTTTTTTTTGTTCCAACGGAGCCATGCAATAGTAAGCTTTATTAATACAAGTTTCTTACATAATGCTAAACAAGTCAAACAAGTTTAGACTGATTTATACAAAAAAACGGAAAAACCATTCTTGTAAAAGTACGCCGACTATTACTATCTAGAAATACAATCAATTAAGAAAGCACCCCACCGATTGGCCCATCGTTGCCTGGATTGTTACGCCCCTGCAACTGATGTCCATGGCTTCACCCAATACTTAGAGATTAAGATCAATCAATAAGGCATCAGATAGAACATTGAATCACCCCCACAGAACACCTAACCCAAGAACCATACCATTATGTGTACGGCCAAAAAACAACGTCGTTATTTTCCTTCTCTTTTTATGACTATAAACCTCACAATAAACTAAAATAACGACAAATTAAAATCGAAAATTATAATAGTATCTGAACATAGCTAGTGTTCCCATACCAGGCCCTTTCCATAGGCCCAACCCACCACCGGATATCGATACAAGGCAAAAGCTATGTAAAAATACTATATGGAACAAAAATAAACCACGTCAACAACCCGACCAACAACTAACCCTCTAACACTTCAACCAACACAAACCCCACAACAACTAACCCTCTCACAAAACCAATCCGCTTTTCAACTCCTACACCTTGGTTCCTCCCTAATTCCCAACACATCGAAAATCACACCGGAATAAAATCATACCCAACATTTCTCGTGATCCAAATTATCCGAACCTGTTAACCGACCAGGTTTTTAATCCCGTAATATACACCGTAAAAGCTGGCACAAGATTCAGGTTTTTACGCCCATACATGCATAACCTTGGAGGTCCTCACATACCCATACCTTATATAGTATAAGCTCAATGCAAGTGTTACCCCCTCCTTAATTACACAAAATATTCAGCCCATCGCACAACTCCCGTTATGTCTAAATTAAACCGGTCCCTGCATATGTTTTTCCTTCTTCAGAATAACACTCACACAGGTGTTACACGTACCCCTTAAATTAAACCTCNCCCCCCCCCCCCCCCCCCCGGAAGATTTTATGGATACCTCCTGGCAAGAGAATTCATATTTTTCGATAAAGCTTTTAGCAAAAAATTAACCAACGGCTTGACAGATCCCTACCAAGTCTCGGCCCAATAATGCATATCTGGCTCGTTCATAAAAACCAAAGTAAAGATACGACAAGAAGAGATAAAGTGAAACCATGATATATCAACACTAGCAAAGAAAGGTCACTCGTTTCAAAACATCGAACCACATGGTTCAGTTTCTCGTTTGAAGTTAGAGTTCTTAATATAACTAGCTCCATAACATGTTGAGCAAAATGAAGTTGATGAGATTATGAGGAAAGATTACTGTAAAAACAGGTGGAATAAAGAAAGTGATAAAATTTTATTAATAAAATTATATAAAATAATTTATGAACATTTTTTTTGATAGTGGTTGTGGAAAGAGTTTGGAAGATCCTTCCCAATATAGATTATTATTTATTTTATCATCCCGTTCTTAATTGCATTAAAAATATTTTATCTATTTCCGACATATCACAAAATTTTACATTGAGATTCGAAAATTTTAAGGTATATTAAATCTATATAAACTTTAAATATTGAAAATAGTATTAACTGTAATATTTTATAATATAGTACAAAGGTGAAAAAGCTTACAGTGAACAATACACTGGAAATTGGTGGAAGAATACTGAAGCTTCTTTACCAGATGGTTCAAAACTTTTATCTATAATACTTTATTCTGATGCTACTACTACTGATACCTTAGGTAAATCCTCTTTGCATCCTATCTATATATCAATTGGAAATATTTCAACTAAAAGGCGTAATAAATCTGATGCTAAACAATTACTTGGATACCTTCCTATCTTAAAAGCAAAGGATAAATTTGAAAAAAAATCTAAAGACTTTAAAAAATTAGTACGCTTAACCTTCCATAATTCTATGAAATTTTTATTAGATTCTTTATTTGTAAAAAAAGGTATTGATTTAGAAGTTGATAATGAAACATATTGGTTCTTTCCCCGTATATCAACAATCATATGTGATTGGCCGGAAGCTGCTACATTTAGTTTAGTATACAAATCAACTAATTCGAACTTTCCTTGTCATTTTTGTTTAATTTCAAAGACATTGTTATCAAATACCGATTTGTCCGATATAACTTTTCGTAATAATGAAAATATGCAAGAATACTTTTACAATGATGCTGGACAGGATGTGAGTTTGAAAAATATCCCTAATTATTTTTGGTCTTTACCAAGCATAAATATATATACAGCAACAGTTCCAGATAGAATGCACCATTTAGATTTGGGACTATTTCAATACCAAATAAAATTTACTCAAGCACTTCTTCAAAAACAAGATAGTTCATTAGTCGGTAAAATAGACGATAGACTTTCGAAAATTCCACGATTTCAAAAATTTCAAATGTTCACTAACGGACTTCAATTAATTTCCAGAATGACTGCAAAAGAATATAGAATTCTAATGAAAGTAATAGTATTTGTGGTAGATAACTTATATGAAGAAAATAAAAATAATGTTGAAGATTTTGTTGAAAATAGAAAATTATCAGAAGTATATGCAAAATGGAATAAAATGTACATGATAAGCAGATCAGAAATATTCACAGAAAGCGATCTCGAAAATTTTCAGGTATGTTATTAAAAATTAAAATCTTGATTTTACTAATTATATACTAAATAATTTACCTTTTCAGAGGGATACATTTGAATGGGCAAAACTATTTGTTGAAATATTTAAACTACATTCAAGTTCCAATTTAAAATTTCTAAAATTTCATTCGTGGATTTATCATATTTTCGAATCAATTCGTCAGTTCGGTGCAATAAATGGATACACAACAGAAACTTACGAAAGTTTGCATAAAGATTTTGTTAAAATCCCTTACCGAATGAGCAATAAAAAAAATGTGGAAGATCAAATAATGAAAACAGTAAGTTAACTATTTTATTATAAATAATATAAATGAACTATTAATTAATTCATAACTTTTAAATTTAGTTGAAAAGACAAGATATAATAAACGTGATTAATAAAAAACAAAAAAAAAAGAAGCCGACTAAACTGTTGAACTTTTTATCGAAGCTTTTTGAAACAAAATTAACAGAAGCGTATATATATTTTTGTGAAAAAATAAATGATCCAAATATTAACGATAATATGATTAAAGGTTTTGACCAATTTTTAGAATGTTTCGACGATTTTTTAGAAAATATTTTAGAAATTAAAGATATTAAGGAATGTGATATTATTATATATGGTACGGCAACTTTAGAAAATGGATCAATAATAAGGGCAAAAAACAAATTTCATGATAAACCATGGTTCAGTAATGTAGCAATTTCGATGGATTCTAATAAATCTTCTGATTATCAATCCGATGAAGGATTATGTTATGGTAAAATTTTATTAATGGCAAAAATTGAAATTAAAGAAGAATCTCCGTTAAATCTCGCATTAGTTTAATGGTACGACTTCAAATTTCAAAAAAATTCCTATCTCTATAATTGTCCTCTTTTAAAATTAGTGGAGTTATATAATTTAATTCCAATTGAAACTATAGATAATATTGTACATATTATACCTCGTTTTGACAAAGATAATGAATATTTTGTTAATAAATATATTTCATAATATTGCGAAATTATTTTTTTAAATTTCATAAACTTCTGTAATGTTTTATTTTTTATAATAATACTAATAAAAAATTAAAAAATTTCTCCAAACATAAAAATAATTAATAAAAAAATTTCGGAATATTCCCGGAATTAATTTAAGTTCGCGAAATGCTTTCTCCTTCATATAAAACTTCATCTTCTTCCTCTCCTCTTTCCTCTATTCTTTCCTCCCTTCTTTC